>JALBCR010000480.1:0-117500 GCA_030710515.1 Abscondita cerata
TTCAATAATGGAAATACTATATCTATACAATAAAAATATAAATATATAATAATTGTGTGGGTGTGTGTGTGTGTGGTAATGGAACCCAAACAATACAAAATAAAATGGGTGTAATACTTTTGTCACAAATAATCCAATTTTAATAATAAACAAGAATGACATAACTAATATATCTAACTCAACAACAAAACAGAGACTGAATCTTTCTAGAAAGGTTAAATAACTGAAATTTCACTGTGTTCTTCCATACGATAACGTTATTGAATGTTAATCAAAAAATTTAACGAAAAACTGTTTGCTTTATAAGAGAAGGCAGGAACTCAAGATTTGCAGCATCCAGCATTTCTGCGGTCAGAAATCCAAACAGAAAATAACTATAAAATAAACCTATTACTGAATTCGATATAAAATACGATCTGGGCAGCAATTTGTTTTTCGCTATGTGTGTTATGTAATTTTCGACAATCTTCGGCCAAGGTAAGTAAATCGATTTCTTCTATTATGCATATTAGCCCTTAATTAGAAAATCTTAATTTAAATTGTGTACCAAACTTAGATAAAGCACGGAGAAAGAATTTAATTTTCCAAATAATCATTTTCTGTACGGGGGTGAGTTAATCTGTGTTGATTTCAACATAACATTATGCATATTCAGTATTTGTAATTTAAATTTGACTTGTTCAACAAAAATCAAATATCCAAATTAGCTCGACTAAGTAATGGTGAAATTACCTTCGAAAAATTTTCAAGAAATTTAAATTTTTAATTAAGGTTCTTTAATTCAGACGTGCCCTTTATAGGCCGTTTATGTAAATCTGCGGTAATTTAGTTATATATTAAAAATTTGATGATGAAGTTGTAGATATATTTCGGATCGCCATATTTTTGACACTAGCACAAGCTATAGTGTTATAAGGAAATGTTATTTAAATTATATTCTTACACCTACGTTGTTCCTTAATATAATTTAGTTCAACGCTCAAGATAAACAGGTTTAGTTGAGTCGGTTAATTTTGCCAAGCGAGTAAAATGTAATATGAACAAAATAAGACCGTATTTATTCATTGTATTTTGTTGCTTCATTTTAATCAGACTTTATGAAATTACAATTTAAACGATAATTTTGATTATCATACATGCCAAAATAGACAAAAAAATGATTACATTGGATCAGTTTTGTTATAAAATATGGTTTAATTTACTCGAGTAAAGTTTCAAAGTTTATATTACATGCAAAGGTGGAAATGATACAATTATTCGTTAACTCACACGATGCAAAAAAGAAAATTTAATTATGTTTTGAAAAAATTAAAGTAATAAATTTGTTTTTTGCCAATATATTTGCTGTATGTATTTTACGCATAGATACGTAGAAAATAATAAAAAAAGTGAGTAACAAACAACATTGTTTTTGATTACGCGTTTAATTTAATGTATTTGTGGACTGTATATGTTTTCACTGACCTCTGTCAAACACTCCAAAGCAATGCAACATAAAATATTTGCGCGTGAAGGAAAGTAGAAGTGGATGGATTTACTCCTTATTGAAGCGATGACACTTTATACTGCCGTGTTAACCTCAAAAGGGTATATCTGACATTTGTTTATCTGACATGATTTAGCCTCTATATTTTATCCTAGATATGGAACAATACATAATTTTGTTAAGAAAAACCCTATTTTGACTATAGTCTTACTTCAAATGCATTAAAAGGAGTAGATGTAACCCGCCATTTTTGTCATGACGTTAGTATAAAACTTCCTTTTCTCGAGAAGTTTGAAAAGTCAGACACGCCCTTTGAGTTAACACGGCAGTATAATTATTTGCAACAAGTAAAATACCGGTATTCTTATTGCGGTTGAATTCGCGGTTGGCTTTTAATGTACTCTTGCGCGTGTTGCATTAGTATTAATAATGGGCAAGGTGCTGGGCAGGTACAAAGGTTAGTACGGGGATAAACCCACGCAATTCAAATGCAGGCATTAGACCACTGAATATAAGCGCACCAAACCATGCCCCTCAACTTGAAAGAATTAATTCAATCCATTTTCAAATAAAAATAAAAGTAACAAAATACGAGAGCGGTCTGGAAAGCTTTCCGACCTCAACGTGAAGATGGCAGCACTCATCAATAAAAGTCAGTGAATGTAGTTGTGCCTTTTGACAGCAACACATCAAAGTTTCAGCCATTTTGGACGCGCAGTTTTTATTTGACAGTCGTTTGAGTGAGTCGATGTAAGTATTTTTGTGAAAATGGAGAAAATCGAGTATTGAGCTGTCATAAAATATTTGTTTCTGAAAGGGAATACGCCTACGCAAATTAAAGATAAGTTAGTCTGTGTGTACGGAGACTCTTCACCGTCATTTACCACTGTGGAAATTTTGGGCAGCTGAATTTAAACGTGGCCGAAGAGCTTGGGAGATGATGAACGTTTGGGGCGTTCAAAACTGTAACTACTGACGATAACATCGCTGAACTTCACCAAATGGTGTTAGAGAGAGATAGCAGAGGCAATGGAAATGTCCAAAGAACGTGTTTGTCACATATTAAATCAAGATCTAGGCATGAGAAAGCTGTCTGCGCGTCAGGTGCTGCGTTTGCTAACGTTAGACCAAAATGTGTTCGAATGAACATTTCCAATGCCTGTTGGCGCAGTTTAGGCGCAATAAATCCGAGTTTGGCGCCGATTAATTACTGTAGATGAAACTTGGATACACCACTATACGTCAAAAACAAAAATACAGTCAAAACAGTGGACTGCAAAGGGGGAACCGGCTCCAAAAAGCAACATCTGCTTTTTGGCTGGGAAAGTGACTGTTTTTGGGATAGTCATCCTAATCGATTATCTTCAAAAGGGAAAACCAATACAGGAGCATCCTACGCATCATTACTTGACAAGCTGAAGGCAGAAATAGCGGATAAACGGCTACATTTGCAGAAAAGAAAATCCTGTTTCACCAAGACAACCTCACACCTCAACAGTTGCCATGGCGAAAATCCATGAATTACGGTTGGAGACTGCTTGACCATCCACCCCTTATTCATCAGATTTAGCCCCAAGCGACTTCTTTCTGTTCCCTCAACTAAAAACTGCGCTCGGTGGACAAAGATTTTGTTAAATGAGGAGACAATCACCTTCGTGAACAATTATTTTGCAGAGAAGAACGCCGAGTACTATTTGGACGGATTAAAGAGATGGGAGCATCGTTGGGGAGAAATGTATAGAGCCAATAAAGAAACTATATTGAAAAATAAAAATAAATTTTTAAGATAAAAATTCTTTTTGAAGCTATGTTAGGTCGGAACCTTTCAGACCACCCTCGTATTAACTGCGAGCGACAAATATTCCCCTAAAAAACAATGAATAACTTAATTCATTAAACTATAAAAATTAGTTATGGGAAATTATATAATAATAAACCTGTGCGATCGTATTATTTTAACAAATCTATTGAAGGGGTAGCGGACCTAGGTAGAAGTTTGACATCGGCTACTGAATTATTCAGTGCCTGGATAAGTGTTAACTATTACACAAATAGGCCACTGAAGGGCGGAGTGTTATCATTTTTCATAAGAACTATAGTACCTTCGTTTATTGGTTTAGAGGAGTATTCCATTTTGTCTAACTTCTAAGGTATTAAGGTATTCTACTCCCATCTATTCAAAAGGATTGAATTAGATGGTCTATAAGAACATTTCTTTGCAAAAAGATTTTAATTTTTTCTTTAGAAGAGTCGGTGGCGGGAAGTGATTTTAGCGGTGTGAGCGTTAGGAAATGAGCTGGTGTAAGCGGTAGCGGTCCAGAAGGATCTGAACTATGAATAGATAATGGGCCTGGGTTTAATAGAATCTATTACAGAAAATCTAGAAGCTAATTGATATATGAGTGGACAATCGGTATTACGTTTAATTTTACAGGCGGTTCAGAAATACATGAAGGATCAAATTGATGTATTGGTCATTGCTCAATTGGCAAGGAGCGAAAGAAGGACCTTGGAACCACATTCAGGAAGTAAAATTTACAAGTTGTGCTGGTGTTAAACCTTTTCACACACAATCTGCTGGATTGTCTGTCTGTAATAAATGAAAATGTTTGTGATGAGGTAATCGTGGAATTTTGAAACATGGTTATCAACAAACGTTTACCATTTTGCTGGAGATGAATGTATTCAAGGCAAAACTATCTATTATCATAAAAAGCAAATTTGTTGTTTATTTTACAACGTATAAGTACAATAACTCCACCATAAAGCACGTTCACTAGCGTCAGAAACCCCAGTAATGATACGACACATTCTTGATTGACGAGGTATTTAATAGTTTTTAACAACGGTAGTTCACTTTCAAATTGTTCCCACAAGCTGATAATATTATCTGAGGTGTGTTATCCCAATCTATTTTATTTTGCCAAAAGCGATTTAATGAATAATTTTGCGAGTAGAATTACAGGCGCGACGAACCCCATTATATCCTATAGTCTTTATACTGGATAAATGTTGCGTTTGGTACATTTGCGTTTATTGGTACTGATAGAAAAGTAAAATTGTTTAGAGAGGGAACCAATGAAGACTAAATGTTGATGAATTGAAAATCACCAACGGTGAGTCGCGAGTAACTGTATTAATTGTTTGGATAATTCGATTGCTTTATTTACCGTAGGCAACTTAGAACTGTTTAGAATTTTCTATTGCAGCAGCGGCCAGCAGAAATTTATCCTTTTCATCTAAAGCGAGTTGACGTATGGTGCGCATAGCTAAGAATGGGCTACACTTCATACCAAAAGTAAGCGATTAAATTCGTATAATTGAAAATCTTACTCGGGTCAAACTATACATTATACGTTGAAAACGTCGGAAGTCTTCTCGTACTAAGATTTTTAAGTGCATCTGTCATATGTGAGCATCAACTGCAATTGAAAATAAGCGGAAATTAAGAATAATGCGAAACAAATCGGTTTGCAATTTTTTCCTGTGTATAATAGATCATTAAGTAATTGGTCAGAATTTGTCTTCATCTAGAACCATACGAATTTTAGTCGTGAGCTTATCATACGCCTATTAAGCTAGCAGCATCTACTAGGCAGAATCAATTCAAACCTATTACATTATTTAGTACCTATTTTGTACTAATTTGTACCACCAATCAAAATTTTGTGCTACGTACCGTTATAGAAAAACGTGGCGCTACTAGCTTAATATTAAACTAACAGGACGACGTTAAAAATTTTTAAAAATTTAAAAAAAGGTTGTAACTAAAATTACTGAATTGGTACTAATTTGTACCATCAAAACAAATTTTGAAATAAACCCTAATTGAATATGTTATAATCAAGAGTGAATTATCAGCAGAAGCAATCGATATCTCTACATTTGCATATTAATTTAGGTTCTTCAGATATTGACTAACAGACTCTGTACCTCAAGCCCTTCTTTGAAAAGCTACCCCCGCATACTAAAGGCAGAAGGTTAAAGTACACGTTTTCCCAAACAGAATCAACCCGTCCGGTACATTTGCATCTTTAATTTGTACCTTTCAAATATTTAATAACAGATTTTGTACCTAATGCCCTTCTCTGAAAAATAACCTCCGTTTACTATACGTTATAAGAGTAAAGTTCACATTTCCAGAAGCAGAATCAATACGTACTGGTACTACATTAGCATTCGTAAGAGTCAGTAAATTCAAATACTAATTGATTATGTTCTTAAAAACATACTTTGCTCTTGTGCCTTATATTAAGGAGGGGTAGTATTTCAAATTTGAGACGAGTGTAAACTCTGTTATTAAATATTTGAACGGTACAAATTAAGGAGATGCAAATGTACCAATTCGGATTGATTCTGCTTGTGGAAACGTGAACTTTACTCTTATGCCGTATAGTAAGCAGGGGTGGTTTTTCAAAGAAGGGCACGAGTCACAAAATCTGTTATTAAATATTTGAAGGTACAAATTAAAGAGATGCAAATGTACGTGCACGAATTGATTCTTCTTAGGGAAATGTAAACTTTACTCTTATGCCGTATAATAAGCAGGGGTGGTTTTTAAAGAAGGGCACTAGTACAAAATCTGTTATTAAATATTTGAAAGGTACAAATTATAAAGATGCGAATGTACCAATGCGGATTGATTCTGCTTGTGGAAACGTGAACTTTACTCTTATGCCGTATAGTGAGGAGGGGTGGTTTTTCAAAAAAGGCACTAGGTACAAAATCTGTTATTACATATCTGAAAGGTACAAATTAAGGAGATCCAAATGTACCAATTCGGATTGATTCTGCTTGTGGAAACGTGAACTTTACTCTTATGCCGTATAGTAAGCAGGGGTGGTTTTTCAAAGAAGGGCACTAGTACAAAATCTGTTATTAAATATTTGAAAGGTACAAATTAAAGAGATGCAAATGTACGTGCACGGATTGATTCTGCTTGTGGAAACGTAAACTTTACTCTTATGCCGTATAGTAAGCAGGGTGGTTTTTAAAAAAGGGTACTAGGTACAAAATCTTTTATTAAATATTTGAAAGATACAAATTATAAAGATGCGAATGTACCAATGCGGATTGATTCTGCTTGTGGAAACGTGACTTTACTCTTATGCCGTATAGTGAGGAGGGGTGGTTTTTCAAAGAAGCACGAGGTACAAAATCTGTTATTAAATATTTGAAAGGTACAAATTATAAAGATGCGAATGTACCAATACGGATTGATTCTGCTTGTGGAAACGTAAACTTTACTCTTATGCCGTATAGTGAGGAGGGGTGGTTTTTTCAAAAAGGGCACTAGGTACAAAATCTGTTATTAAATATTTGAAAGGTACAAATTAAAGAGATGCAAATGTACCAATGCGGATTGATTCTGCTTGTGGAAACGTGAACTTTACTCTTATGCCGTATAGTAAGCAGGGGTGGTTTTTCAAAGAAGGGCACTAGTACAAAATCTGTTATTAAATATTTGAAAGGTACAAATTAAAGAGATGCAAATGTACGTGCACGGATTGATTCTTCTTAGGGAAATGTAAACTTTACTCTTATGCCGTATAGTAAGCAGGGGTGGTTTTTCAAAGAAGGGCACTAGTACAAAATCTTTTATTAAATATTTGAAAGGTACAAATTAAAAAGATGCGAATGTACCAATACGGATTGATTCTGCTTGTGGAAACGTGTACTTTACTCTTATGCCGTATAGTGAGGAGGGGTGGTTTTTCAAAGAAGGGCACTAGGTACAAAATCTATTATTAAATATTTGGAAGGTACAAATTAAAGAGATGCAAATGTACCAATGCGGATTGATTCTTCTTGTGGAAACGTAAACTTTACTCTTATGCCGTATAGTAAGCAGGGGTGGTTTTTTAAAGAAGGGTACTAAGTACAAAATCTTGTTATTAAATATTTGAAAGGTACAAATTAAAAAGATGCAAATGTACCAATACGGATTGATTCTGCTTGTGGAAACGTGAACTTTACTCTTATGCCGTATAGTGAGGAGGGGTGGTTTTTTCAAAAAAGGGCACTAGGTACAAAATCTGTTATTAAATATTTGAAAGGTACAAATTAAAGAGATGCGAATAAACCAATGCGGATTGATTCTGCTTGTGGAAACGTGAACTTTACTCTTATGCCGTATAGTGAGCAGGGGTGGTTTTTTAAAGAAGGGCACGAGGTATAAATCTGTTATTAAATATTTGAAAGGTACAAATTAAAGAGATGCAAATGTACTGAGAAGGATTGATTCTGCTTGTGGAAACGTGAACATTACTTTATGCCGTATAGTGAGCAGGGGTGCTTTTTCAAAGAAGGGCACTAAGTATAAAATCTGTTATTTAATATTTGAAAGGTACAAATTAAAGAGATGCAAATGTACCGGTACGGATTGATTCTGCTTGTGGAAACGTGTACTTTACTCTTGTGCCTATAGTATGCGGGGGTAGTTTTTCAAAGAAGGGCATGAGGTACAAAATCTGTTAGTGAATATCTGAAGAACCTAAATTAATATGCAAATGTAGAGATATCGATTGCTTCTGCTGGTAAAAATGGGTACTTTACTCTTGATGATAACATATTCAATTAGGGGTTGTTTCAAAGAGTTTAGTTGAACATATACATTTTTTTTGATGAGTACAAATTAGTACAAATTCAATTCTTTCTAGTTCCTACCTTTTTTTACATTTTAAAAAAAAAAGTTTAATGTGGGTTTGCCAACTTAATATTAATAAAAATTTTCATTGGTGGTACAAATTAGTACAAAATGGGTACTAAATAATGTAATAGGTTTGTATTGATTCTGTACAGTTGGTGCTGCTAGCTTAATAGACGTAGCTTATCTTCAAGTAAAATAGTGTGGTGTGGTATTACATATTGTGTTGATGAACTAAAGTCACTGACCAGAGATATGCAACCGTTCTCTAGGTAATTTAATATTATTTTGTCGTATTCGAATTTAATGGTAGGATTTATTTTAGACTTAAATCTCGAAGTCCTATATGGTTGCAAGACTACTTAAGTACGGCTTTTCCTGAAGTTGAAGAGTGGAAAAATTGTGGTCTGGAGTTGATGTTTTCAATGATGATGATCCAACAATAGAAGTCCAGAGCTTTGATCAAAAAAAGAAAAATTTGGTCAAAAGTAAATCCCATAAGAACAGGCAATTCAAAATGCAAATCTATGTTGTTCAAATGGGGTGCAATTTAATCCAAATTGTGACTGTAAGGAAACGAACCAGAGACCGTTACACATTTGTAGAGGATTGTCAATTAATGAAGTTTAAAGGAGGTTTCCAAACATTCATAATTTAACGGATGAAGCAATATTATGGCTTACAAATCTGAAGGACATCTGAAGTTCAGCAATGTTTTGTATTCTTATCTTGATTATCTGTTTTTCCATTATTTTGTTTTGCTATTTCTTTAACCTACTATTTTTGTCATTGTCTGGCGCTTGGACCGGTCCATTATATGTCGTCATGCATTGGCTGTGCTGTTATATTTATGTTCTTATTTACCTACTATTATAATGTTTACACACTTAATTAATATTATTACATATGAACACTAGGTGGGTAAGGGTTGGCATGTTTAGGTTTCAGTGGTTTTCCTAAACCTTGAAGTAAATGCTTTGCCAAGACGAAACAATCCACTATTGCACACGGTTTCGTCACCACACTATACAGGTTTATACTGATCTTCTGGGGCATCATACATAACACTTACATCACAATACAATATTTGTGTAATGTACCATACGAATAAATAATAAATGGTAGGATTTGATAGTAGCCGAATCTGCGTTCGGCAGTAGGTAGCGATTCTCCTAGAAAATTAGTGTCGCGACGAAACGGCAGAGTGACAACGTAACGGCCATTTTGCTATCTCGTGTTGTAGCTTTTTATACATGTTTTCGCATTCTTTAAATCTTTAAATTCAAAAAACAACTCCTTACGAATTTCCTCATTTTCAGAAAAATTACAATACGAAACGATATTGCTGACAATTGAACGATTCAGATTCTGTTGCTAAATATCCCAGTAAGGTTTCTGAGTGCAATTGGTTCATTAGACGAACGAAAAAATTTGATTATTTAATAATATGCGTGCAAAAAAGATCACAACCCAATATTATATCTATTTCTCCAGGATAATCTGATGTGGAAACTTCAATAGTAGCAGTAGGTAGTTTGTTAGTAATGCGTTCAACTTAATATACGGTGTTATTGCAAATGAAATGTTTTTATAGCGAGAGTGAAGAGTAATAGTAGCGATCCCTTCTATTTTATTTGACAGTTAATCACCAATTCCTGATACGTAGTCCTATCAATGAAAGATTTATAGGTATTTCTAACGTACATAGCAATCGCGGGTTATGATTTCTTTTGTGAGCCACTATCAACTAATACGCGAACGGTTTTGAATTCCATGAGTATCCGATACGTTGCAAAGAGCAGTATACCATATAATACAGTTGAAGAATGAGCGTCAGCAGGATTAAATATCTTGAAATCAGCAGCACACAGAGATACGGCAGTAGTTTCCGAGGAAGTTTGGGTTTGCTGTTATAATAACAGCAGTAGAAATTGAAGATGAGGTTGTAAGTTGATTTATATCGAAATGTTATAAAAGAATGATGTGAGCGAGAACAATGACGACATCTGCTTTTCAGATCTGCAATTGCGAAGAGTGTGTTTGTTGCTTAGACAATTTTGTTTTTACTAAACGTATATCATTAGTCGAGTCAAGTAAAATTGTTAGCAAAAATATCGGTTAGAGCTTAGCGACTGAGCACAAAATGTTCGTTTTGGTGCTAATTACAACATTCTTGAGGTTTTCCGCATCCAACGTTTGGGGCAACACTCTTTTTTGCGAAACAGATGTTTTTATCCTTTTTGGACTACTTCGGGCTTTAAAAATTATTTTGACCCACTTTACCTTGAAGTTAAGGAACCAGATTTGGTTCAAGGTACACCCTCTCTGTTCATTCCCTTCCTGTTATGTATATATATGTATATATATATATATATATACAAAAAAACACTTGAAAAATTCAATTGCGTGTAACTCGGTCAAATCTCGAATGAGATTGAGCTGAAGTTTCAGGAAAGTAGTCATTCTGGACTACAAATAGCAATTTCAACTAAAAGATTAGATGGTATTGCCAATATTTAATTTTAGTCGAATTGAGACTATTTTTTAAAATGCTCCCCAGTTTGTCCAAATGGTAAGTAGGAAAAAGGGAAGAACTAAAATCGTAGCTTTCTTTTATGTACTTTTACGTGATATAACTCAAGTTTTATCTTCAGAATTCGCTATTTACGGTATATACATATGTGTCCGTGGATTAAAGTTGAAATGAGAAGAAAAATTTTTATTAATGATTTTACGAAAAATAATTCTTTACAAAAGTTTTGCTTGTCAAAAAGTGTATTTGCAATATTTAAACCCAGAGATCCCAGATTAATGTAGTGTTAATAAATGTTCCTTAACTCAGGAAAGTGGGTCAAAATAATTTTTTAAAGACAAAAGTACTCCAAAAAAGGTTAAAAACCCCCTTTTTGCAAAAACAAACGTTGGATGGGGGAAAACTCAAGGGTGTTGTTATTGGCACCAAAACGAATATTTTTGTGCCGGGTCGCCAAGCTCTAACCGATATTTTCGCAAATCGTCTTTTTTTCACTTACTCGATTCCACTATATCGCGAGGTACCATTTTACAAAATTTAGGGCACAGATAAAATATCATAATGACCTAGACCTAGAGTTTCACAGCAAATGCATTTATCGTTAACGTTATTATTTGAAACATTGATAAACGTTTTGATATTGCTTTGATTAGTTTAAGGCTGAACAATTTTAGGAATTTTTTAGCGAATGTTTAGAATTGAGATTAGCGGAAATTTGGTATGCGAGATTGTTCGCTAATAAATGCAAATTAATTTGCTGCTGGTGGGTAAATCTTTTCTTCACGAATGTGCATTTTCAAGCTTCTTAACTGTATCGACATCTAACGCTTTTTTGAGTGCGATATGAACAAAGATAAATTCACTAACATAAACCAATGTTTAATTGTGCGGCGATGGTTGTAGAGTATTTATCAATAAATACGTCCATATTAGTTGTTAAAGGTGCGATATTTAACAAGTGATCTAGAAGTATGATACAACGATAACACGTTTGTTATTGTATTTATTGACAGAAAGCGTGTTTCCACAATACACTGCAATTGTTTTCAGTAGGCAAAGCAGTAGGAATTTTTTCGGTATCGCTCAAAAGGCGGTTTTCGTAATGATAGTGCGGAATCTTCTTACTTTATATTTTTCTTATCACCTCGGTTCTCTGTTCACGTTGCTAGATAGGGAACAAGCATACCCAGTACTGGGCCAGTGTTAAGTATATCGCGGCGTGCTGTTGCATTGTGGAAGATAGGCAACGCACTTGAGGAAACAGTGTTACTTCGTTCGTTAGGCTTCTAAAGGGGCCTGTATGGAATCTAGTGTTTCATAAAACACCGGCCAATTTTCGATTTCGCCATTAAAGTGACACAGCTCTAGACGGAGGTAATTTGGGGAAATCCCTTTTGGATTTGAGTAAGACAATTTTGTTTCTTTGATTTTCTCGATTGAAACTTACATTTTGATCACGAGTATTTAATTTTTGAATATAAATCCTCAAACTCACTCAAAAGGACTACATACTAGCAGCGCGCCGCAACGCTAAACCATGCAGTACAGAGTACCACAAAACAGCTTTTAATTTTAAACCTTTGAAGTAAATTTTGCTGTTTTATGAAAGACAAAGGCTTGTGAGGCTTTGTCGCTTGTAGTATCACTTTCTTTTCAAAGTGCTTACTTTTTATGTTTTGAGTTTGTACCATTTATACCATATTTAGCACCATAATTTTAATAAAATAAATACAAAATCAAAAATTCTACCAGAACTACGACAAAGTCTCATCTTTATTTCTACCAATTTAAATCAAAATATTAGCTAATAACTTGAAAATTTGAGTCAATTTTATAGGTACTGTCTACTTTAAGACCATTCAACGCATTTAAAATGCTTACTTATAGTGCACGATTTAACGATGGCGCACTGCTAGTAAGGATTCCTCTTAATAAAGAATAGTCTGGTTCAATATTAGGGCGGATAGAAAGTTATGAAGTCGAGCTTTGTCGTCTAAATCAAACATGCGAAAAATTTGCGGCGGATGTTATCTATCGAAGCAGTGTGAGACCATAAACAAATTAACTTCTTCGTCCAGATTCATAAATTGACGAAATTACGGTGTAAATACTTTGAACACGTTCTATAAAAGTATTCAATTTAGCGGAATTTTTACGAATTTGGCGTTTCTATACGATCGGCCGCATCGATGTCCGACCTTGTAGTTGCCATATTGTTGCAAATATATTAAAATTATATTATTTAATTCCAGATGATCCGGCTCGTTCGGATCAAACTTATGATTACGCGTTTAATTTAATGTATTTGAGGGCTGTATAGGTTTTGCGGAGCTCTGTCAAACACTTCAAAGCAATGCACATAAAATATTAGCCCGTGAAGGAAGGTAGAAGTGGATGGATTACCCTTATTGAAGTGATGACACTTATAATTATTTGCACAAGTAGTATTCTTATTGCGGTTAATTCGCGGTTGGTTTTAATGTACTCTTGCACGTGTTGCATTAGTATTAACAATGGGTAAGGTGCTGGCACGTACAAAGGTTAGGTAGATAAAATTTAGTTGACCCGCGCAATTCAAATGCAGGCATCAGACTACTGAACATAAGCGCGTTAAACCTGTTTTTGAATTAAATTTTATTATTAGAATTATATGATTAGTAAATGTGCATTTTATTAATGACTGTTTTTGATGTAATTTACTTTTGTGGTTAATTTCATTAGGCATTCCTCTTAAGTACTGTAGGCAAATTAGACTTTTTAGAAGAAAAATGTATAAAGTTTTGAAATTTTGATTGTGAATTTCTAGTAAGAACCCAAATACAGATCTCGAAGAGTCCTTCACCTCCCGGGAAGAGCTTAATCTTTTGCCCAATAAACCCACCCCCAAACGTAATTTTACAATGGTCTTTTGCGTTTTGCGCGTAAATTGTAACTCTGACGAGAAAAGCTATAGGACTTTTTAGATTCAAATTTAAATTCTCTACAAAAGTTGTCCTATAATTTTTTGCGCATCTCCCACCTAACACTCATAAATGACCTTGGAAAATAAGCATAGTTTTAGCGCTAAAGGAAAAATGAACATTGCGCCGTCTTTTGCGTCGATTATCTCGAAAAGTATTAGCGTGAGCAAAAACTATATAGAAGCAAAATTGTAGAGCACTTCTACAAGATCTATGTTGAAAAAAATATTTTTGAGAAAGTATTAGTGGTCATAAGATAATTTTGTAAGTAAATTGTGTGTCTTATGACATCTCAAACATTGACACGTATGAATAGTATAAACTAAGAAAAATGCCAACAGTTAACTGTAACGACATGTGTTGCGTTTAGTGCATAGCGCCATCTAAGCGATAGCTTTAATGCTTGAAACACACGTCTGTCGATAAAGCCTAGTAAAACTTGTACAGAAGCATAACACGCAACGAAAGAACACCTGATGCAGCATTTCGCTCTTATATGAGCTCATCAGAGGTTTATACTTAAGTGCGGTATACAAATGTACAAGACGGCGGTTGGTCTTTTAAACTTGGTTGCCGTATTCAACAATCCTTCATCAGCAAAGAATGCGTTGCAAGAGCTGGGGTAAAATTTACGCTGCTTTAAGGCACTCCGAAAAGAACCATCTTTAAATCATTATCGATTAATTTTATTTAATAATCTAGTTGGTCAGGAATAACGCAGTCATTTTGTCCAGACTACCACCTACATCTGCTGCAGTAACACAACATTCATATCGAGTTTTTTATCAAATTCATTTGTGAAAAGGAAGAAATTTGGGAGCAACTGAATGGGGTTGGAGAAAAACTAACAACATTCTAATGCCAGTGCTACTACTCAATTCTGTAGTTCATATCTTGCGGCTGTAAAAACGGTTGTGGAAAGCAATGTAGCTGTGTAAAGGTTGCCCTGCGCTGCTCTACAATGTGTTCTAATTGTCATGGGCAGAGTTGTGTAAATTCCATCGAGGAGGACCATTTTGCAGAGGCAATTGATTAAATATTTTATTAATGGAATAGGCCTCTAGGGAAACCACTTAAAAAACGCACTGAGAGCTCTACCTCAAGGGTGGTGTGGAAACGTGCTCAAAGCACAGAATGCTCTGGTATAAAAATTATCATATTACCACTAATACATTTTCAAAAATATTGTATTTAATATTGACCTTTTAGAGAAAGAACTGCTCTACAATTTTCCTTCTATACAATTTTGCTCACGCTAATACTTTTGAAGATAATCGACGTAAAATGCGGCGCAAGGCTCATTTTTGCGTTCGCGCTTAAAACTTGCTTATTTTAAAGGTCATTTATGAGCGTGTTGGGTGGGAGATACGCAAAAAAAGATATAATTTTGTGGAAAATTTAATGGAGAATCTAAAAGTTCTTTTTCTCGTCAGAGATAAGGTTAACATGCAAAACGCAAAAAATCGTCGTGATGAGGTCACGTTTGGGGGTCGATTTTTGGACAAAAGGGAATAGGAGGGTGGGAATCTTCGGATCTGTTTTCGGGTTCCTACTGGGAGTTTATAACCAAAATTTTAAAACATTATAAATTTTTCTTCTATTCGTCGTTATTTCATCTAAATTTCCTACACTAAAGCGACAATCACTTGTAATGCTTTTATTCTTGAGGGTTTATTTTGCAAATAAATTTTATTATCGTAGTTTTGATAAAAGGAACACGTTCAAAGAATATTTACTAAACAGTAAATTTCAAACACTATAAACAACCCTTACTACAATAATTCTTTAACAAAATTGACAATTAGGTAATATAAGAATTCTCATTATAAATGGTCGCAACACCTTTGATATTTTCTATTATTTACTCAAGAGAATAATTATTTACAATCACTTACCAATTGAAGATTTTTGCTGGCGTGTTTACACACTTATTACATATGAATACTAAGGTGGGTAAGGGTTGACATGTTTAGGTTTTAGTGGTTTTTCTAAATCTTGAAGCAAATGCTTTGCTAAGACGAACCAATCCACAATTGCACACGGTTTCGTCACCACACTATACAGGTTTATACTGATCTTCTGGGTCACCATATATAACACTTATTTCACAATACAATATTAAAATATATTATACGATTAAATTAAATAAATAAATTCTTATTTTCCAAAGTTCTTAATTTAACAATTACTTGTTCGTTATTGTATAAGGTGGCGTAGAGTTACGTTAACTTTTTATTCTTTGATGTTATTGTTAGAAAAAAAAAAAAAAAAAAAAAAAAAAAAAAAAAAAAAAAAAAAAGAATTGTCTATTGTACATATAGGTGCAATTGTATAAAATTTGCATTTAAAAAGTGTAACTATTATTTTATATGTAATATTTACCCATTAGTATTTTGCATGGCAAATAAGGTGCTCAAAGGCACCTTCATTTGCAGCTAGGCAAAGACCCAGCCTGACGGACGTCTTCTAATTGCTGTTTTGTAAAATTCAAAATCGGTTTTTTTTTCAAGGCTACATAATTATTAAAAAAGAACGTCAATATATAAAATGTAATATATAATTTAAAAATAAAAATTAGTTTTATATTGTAGTAAAAATAATACATTGATTAAGATGAGAACCTGTATCCCTTGGATGGTAGCCAAACATTGTACTACAGAGCCAAACCAACATGTTAAAGGCACATAGGTAATCTGACATATTTTTACTTGATTCCTGCAAGCCTTTTTTACATTTTTTCCATAATTTCAACGTAATTTTTGCAAAAATTTGCAAAGAACAGACGGGCTCTTTTATTGACAGTAATAATTTTTAAAACTGATGAACAGGTGCAAATTTAAGGCGAGACTCTGAAAATTGCACCGAATTTTTTGTTACCATTTGTAAAAGACCCACCGTATAGGGCACTACATTTTTAACTATCGTCCCATCCTTCCACGAAGATTACCATATGGTCCCAGTGTACTTCCTATATTTTTTGCCCACTGAAAAGATCCGTTGTTTAACTCTTGCTTCCTCTTTAGGTTTTAATATGTCCTGCAATGTTCTTGGTTCCGTTTTATACAAGATTTGGTCTAAGACTAGTAACAAAAATTGACTATCGTTGTTATTGTTAATGTCATGCTGCGCCAACGAATTCATGATTTTGCATTGCACTTCCATTTGATTTTGGTTGGAGACTTAAGAAGAGGAATTTAATTCATATGACAAACTTTAATAATAATAATTTGCATTCAATGGTGGACCATTACTCACACTCACAATGAAAAGTTAATTTTAAACTCTTCGATGGTTTGTTGAACATCTGTATCCCAAAACATACAACGAAAGTCAACTTTTTGCCTACAATCATTTACCAAGTTGTTGCTTTAACATAAAAATTAATATATACCGTGTCATTCAGAAAAAGTGAACACATAATAACTTTTTTATCTTGCAATTTACAAATAGTTTTTAATTGTGACGATGTCTACTAATATTTTTATTATTCCTGTGAAACCGAGACCGACACAACATTGGTTTTTTAAACACACCTTATATAAGTTCGACATTTTTAAATTTCACGCTTTTTTCTCTTTCCGCATATATAATAATTTATATGTTTTACATAAGAAACTTTAGCTGTAAATTTTACAAAAAGATATACCGTTGAAAACAGAATAAACTGTGACTATGGAAACCAAAAAAAAAGTTGTTAACAGTTCCTTCGCAATGAAATTGTAGAAGATGAGAAAACTCGAATAAAGCATCTGATGGTGGCAAAATATTTGCCATCTTCATTTGACAAGTCCAATGCTTTCTCTGCACAACTTTCAGCACTGCACTGGATTGTAACCACATTAGCTTGCAAAACATCGTAACCATTGAAACTAATTAAAACTTCCACTTGCGGTGCCATTATTAAAACAAAAAGCTTTCGAGATTGGACTGTATCGAAATGATATACATAGTTGCCAACGTTTCGTTTCGTTGTCAACTACGGTTACCATTCGCCACGGTCCAATCTTTGAAGACGTTTTTATTTTAAAATATTATGCTTAATTGAGCCATGAAAATTGCAGAGCAACAACAGTAACAAATAGGTTTTAGCAAACTTTTAGGGATTAGTTCTTCTTCTGTTAATTTAGGCGTGAAAATCCCGGTTTTATGGTTTTTTCATCTTCAATTCGTAGCCGTAACTTTCTTTTCGTTAATTCTGTCTCCATTACTTTAGGTGTAGCTTTTTTTTTTCAAAATATTTATAGTTTTTGAATTTGGGTCAGTTTGTTGTAAGAAAACTCACTTCTCGCGCACTTATCAATAAAAAAACGGATTTTTAAAAGAGATAGGATTTGGAGCTTAATAAAGAAAAATTTCCGGTTGCCATTGCTAGCTACCGAATAAACGAGTCAGCTGCTAGAACTTTTGCTTAATGAGATTAATGCAAGTTGATTTTATCTGTATGAAACCTTCTAAATCGTATCTACAATGTATACGGTTTTTTAAGTATCGAGCCAATACTTAAAAAAGTTTCTAAAAATTTACAAAGTTAGCGTTTTAACGATAACCGGACATATTATCTCTTTAAGAATTTTAAGCATTGGACACTAATAGAACAAGTTAAGATCAAGAGCAATAAATTATACAAGCAAACTGCAGATTCCTTCATTGGTTTATTTTATTTCCTTCTTTATATTACTTGTTCTTCATATAAAATTTTCCAATCAGGAAAGGATACCCAAAAATTGGGATGGTTCGTTCACCACAGTTGTGTTTTGAGCCTTTTGTAGAGAAGTAACAAAAGGGCTCTCAAACACCACCCAACCAATTAGGTATACCCACATCTGAACAGTAATATATTTAACTTGAACTAGCAGAACTTCAAATAGTTTTGCCACGGAAGAGAAATCCTTGGACGGTCAAATGAATAGCGAGCTAAAGACCCACAATTACAAGAAAGGAGAGCAAGATTAAAATAAGGGAATTTATAATGAGAAATATGGGCAAGTAATAACAGAAAGAGTTGCAAGTATATAACAGAGGGAAAAGTGATGAAAGAATAAAAATTATAGCAAGATGTGGTGCAACGAAGAAAATCAAAATAAGTATTGATAAGTGATGAAGACATAACGTGCAGACTGGGTGGGAAATGAATGGTAACATTTAAAACAAATGAAAAAGGGCGCGGAGAGCTAAGACTAAGACCGAAGTGAGGGTGTTACTAGAGGGCAAGCCATGAAAAGTAAATTCTCTAAATAAAATATGCTTTTTTTCAAATGTCAATAAATTACTGCACAAACATGTAACTTCAAATTTACTGGACATTTGAAGAAAATAATAATTGGAAACCACATTTTCTTAAAATTTTTCTTTACAATTATACAGGGTGTCCCAAACTGAGTAGGATTACATGGATATCTTTGTTAGTAATAGAGATACAATTTTGGTTAAAGGGCAATAATGTACAGTTTATTATGCTGAATCAGAATCTGCAGAAAAACTTCAAAATCCCTGTACTTCGGAATATATCCGGGAAAACACGAAAACTACGTTTTCGAAAAAGTCCAATCAGTTTGGGACGCCCTGTATATTTATTTAATGTTGCCTAGCACTTATTGACTTTTATCATAATCTTATTTAATGTCAGTTTTAATCAAAACTAATTTATTAAATTATTTATTTTTATTTTGTTTTACTAATGCGAAGCAAAAAACATTTGTATTTTTGTATATTCATGTGTGTTACACAGACAGAAAGAGATTTGATGGTCTTTTAGCTGCCTTAATTATTGGTAAATAGGTTGGTAACACTGTTACTTTATCGGTACAAGAACCTTACGGGTGGGTAGAAAATAGTACGTGTTAGGGGTGAATTTTTCGGTATCAATCGTTTCGTTCGAAACGTTGTGGTTACAAGATGCTAATAATTTTTGTCTGTATTACATTTTCTTTGAACTGACTTGTTATGATATTTGTGCTGTTGCACGTATTCCATATGCATTTCATTTAATCACATGTTATAAATATATCACGTGTTTCTTTGCTTGGTGGGAACAGCGTGCACGTTTTATTTTTTTGTTTGTTA
This sequence comes from Abscondita cerata, assembly GCA_030710515.1. Classification (NCBI taxonomy): domain Eukaryota; kingdom Metazoa; phylum Arthropoda; class Insecta; order Coleoptera; family Lampyridae; genus Abscondita; species Abscondita cerata. The sequence continues at coordinate 19,689 of JALBCR010000480.1, forward strand.
CGCAATTATATAATGTAAGATGTTTTTTTTGATATCATTTTAAATATGATTTAGAATGAAGAAATACAGTGTCTGAAAAGCCTTGTTCAATTAATATTTGCTTTACCACAAGAAACGCACGCAAGGGATAGACTCAGCCACGTAAGTGTGGTAAAGAGTTGAGGGTAAAACAATGTATAACTAAATCGGCCAAGAGAAAATACTGGAAATTATTTTAAGTTTCTAAAATGGCCGTCAGCAGTTCTTGAGAAGTTTTTCTTATATTACAGACAGCTAAAATAGACACTGTCTTAAAGCTGAGATGAATTTGCTTAGTCTTTGTTAAATGCTTTTTACATATAAATATAAAGAAGTATCTGCACAACAAGTTTCTTTCTAGTTTTAAAGTTTCTAAATCAATTAATTTCAATCAGGAACCTAACCTCAAAACATTTTTAAAATATGAAGTGAGGTGCGTGCTTTAGTACAGTTTCTTCATAAAAATGGCATGATTTAGTTTCGTACCTGTAGATAAGAAAGATATTTCTACCCAAATGTAGGCTGAGTACATTTCTAACCGGTTGAGGAAAAAAGTTTTACTACCTCTTGGAAAGCCTCATTTACTTGTTAGTAAACGCAATCTTTTCCTTCTTAGTTTTGCGATAAAATTATATTCCGTAAGCTCTCAATAGAATTAAATTGTTTAAGTTTTAGAAATGTAATTTGCAATTACTTTTGTTTAAATTTTTTCAATAATTAATATCATAGAAAATATTACTGCCTTAATGTCAAGTAATTATGATACCTCGGTAAATGCTTATCGAGCAAACAATTGTTTTGACAAAATTTGTGTTGAATTAATTTAAACGTTTCTTTAAAAAGAATATGTTTAAATTTAATTAACTACTTCTTTTGGATATCCGTATTGTACCCAAAATTTAATTAATAAAAACATAACAATTACTTTATTTCAATTCAATTCCAGTAATTCAGTTCATTTATCTTACCTAATTAATTATAAAATCCCCCATGTAATAACTTACTTTTGACAAAGCACAACTTAATGAGTTGTTGGACTTTTCCAGTAAGTTTAACATATTAACTCCCTATTAGCATGATTTCCGTCTGACACATCTACTAAATCTGGAACTACATCATTTATTCAGTATATCCATGATAGCGATTATTTTGTAGTTGGAGTGCTATTTGATCTATATACTGCCTTTGATGGTGTAGATAATACAATTCTGTTTTAAAAATTAGAATTATAAGCAATACGTGAATTAGCTGATAAATTCATCCAATCCTACTAAACAGTTAAAACAATAAAAGTTACTTTAAATAATACATATAACTTCTGAAGTGATCGCCATTGATATTGCAGTAGAGCAAGGTTGTGTATTGGAATTTTACTTTTGATTAATAATTTACTTAGGTATATTAGCAAAGCAAACTTTACATATATGCACATGACTCTAATTATAATACTAAAGTCAAAAAGTAACATTGATTTACAAAATAAGCTATTAAAAATCACGAAAGAAGTAGACTTATAAACAACACCAATAAAACTATAATTATTAATCTTAATGCAACTTAAATAATATATTTGTTTTAAAACTAAATACTTTGTGGTATCAGAATCCACGAACTTTTGGTTCTATTATCGAGAGTAAGTTATATGGCCATCCTTATAAATCTTACACAATGTATGCCCACCAACACACTACTAACTGTGTTCTACAGGATGGTATACTCAATAATGACTTTTAATATAATTATTTGAGAGTAATCTGTCCATATAAGAATTTTTAAATGTATTGCATTATATAACTTACATTATGATTTTATTTCAGAAACCTAATACTATATGGAACCTTGGGAGCATCGGCGTTAGTATTATTAGTTTTTGTATATTTATCCTGGCTGGATCACTGTTGCCAGCAACAACCACCAACGGACACGCCATCAGACGAACTCGGTGTTTGTGCTCCACCAAGACAAGTAATCGCTAACCATTTTGGTCTGCGTTTAGCCATATTTCTTATCACAGTGGTACTTGTATCATCATGTGCTGTTATCTCATTGGTAAGTGATAGCCTAAAAACTTGTTTTGAATTACAATTGATATAAACACAGGTAGATCCCGATCATGATTTAACTCCAGTAACGTACAATCTGGAAAATAATTGACGATATCTTTGCCGTACGTTGTTGATTTTATGCCGGTAGGTCTCGTTTTTAACAATTCATACTTTAAAGTATTTTGTATTAAATTATTTCAGACTTATTTGTACAGTTCAGTTTTGTCACCACGTGTATATGGGTATTTTTGAGAATGGGATTTTTATTGAAGTTGATGTTGATGATCTTCAGTGCTATAATACACATAACTATATTTAGCCAACTTGATATGTTCCAGAATTATCACAATGTCTTAAAAGGTGACAAGTGAGTATTTTTTTATTCAGGCACAACTGATTATTATTAAATCACTAACTGTATTTCTATAAGTCTCTGTTCAAGGTTCAAGGTTGTTTAACAAACTACAGTTTTGTGGTCTATTCGCACTTTAAAGTTAACAAACCGCCATTTAGTCAATTCCCAACTCGGTATAATCACGAATGCTTTATTAAATTATTCTAAGGTCACTCACACATCATAATTGCTAATAATTCATTTGGCATTACTCACTGCTTAACCACTTTAACTCAAAAATTTGGAAGGATGATCGCTGTTTTGAAGTTTTATTTCGACATTCTAGTATCAGGAAAATACTTTTGAGGTTCTTTGCCAACAAATTCAAATTAGTAATTGTCTGCGAAATATTACCAAAATATAATTGGTAGCAGAACACAGTTAACATTTATTCATCCTCCAGCATTTCTCTCAGTGTCGGCTATGAAAGACTTCCATACCTAAAACAATGTCAAGTTCTGCTACCCGCCTGATCATTACTATAATTTCCAGAATGATATTGGACCTATAGATGTTATTACTGTTTGTAGATTTTAGAGGCTTAGAAAAATTATACTACAGTGCTATAGAGCAGCTCTATTGTTATTAGCTAATCTCATGGTGTTATTTTTTTAAGCTTTGTTCGAAAACTATACTCCCACCATGAATAATGTATCTTAGTTCTGCGTTGAAGAAAGTTATACATAGTTTCTATATATTCAGGTTTTCGGAGCAGTCCTTAGTGAGAGATGTATTATTGGTAAATATGGACGTCGTTTGTCAGAAGCGGTATTCTCTGAACAACCATCTCAAAGCAGACCTTATTAGCTGCATGATGCGAAGGCTTAAAAGGGATTAAACATACTAAACCCTGCACGAGTCAAAGGGGTTTAGCAGTGATAGATACTTATCTACCCCTAAACTACTATAGACTTTATAATATATTTGTCAAGCAACTCCTAGACACTCAGTTTCAGTTTGGGTAAAAGATGGTGCCCCTTACAGCACTTGTTTTTTCTTTTCTTTGTAAGTGTAGAACCCATCCCCTGCCTTTATTTGGATTTGAATCCTTTATTGATTGCTACTTTCCTTATCTGTAGTATCTCCCACAACTACATGAACAATTTATTTGGGATTACTAGTTCAATTCACCGTCGAATAGAGTAATTAAATTTTTTTTTGAGTTTTATAGATACTTTGAAAAGTTAGGTAAATTCTGTTTTTTTCCCGAATCCTTTGATTTATTTCCAATTTACATGCAAGATAAACATTAATATTTTGCTCATAGCACTTTCGTCTATAGTATTCAAAAAAATGAGGATATCGTCAGAGTAAGATTACTTTGCTATGGTCTGGAGTATAAAGATAACTTTCTACTTTCTTTTTGTTTCTTATAGAAGCACCTGAAGGCGATATCTTGGCGTTCTGATTGCATTGGTAAATTTTGTCCATGCATTTGTGATGATTTCCCCATAAGCCTTACAGTTCACTGTGCGTTTTGATATTGAACAGTTTTAAGCTCTGTAGAGGGAATGCCTTGATAGGCTTTTTAATAACAGTGTCTGAAAGTGATTGGTTGAATACCCAATACTTCCTCCCTGTTGTAGTAAATTGTCGAATTCGATCACGAAGGTACAAAAAAACATTTTGTCAGTTAACTTTGGGATTTCTAGCAGTGTTTTATTGTCATGTAAATTTCTTAAAAAACTTAAACAAAACAAACGTGTATTTTGTACCTGAAGATGTTCCCTGTGTCCTATATATATTGGGGTACATATCTACTGCTTCCTAACCGGATTCCGACTAAATATGATTTAGTTTTATTATTTAATGATTTATTCCTTTCTTGAGGAGGGGCACTCAAAAAACTACTAAGTCGTTTTGCACTCAACGTTTTATGCGTAACGAATGTGTATCTTCTCAGACCTTAAAACAAGAAGCTGGTCCGCCACTTAAAATAATATAAAACCACATGGATATTTAACTAACACAAAATAAATTAACGATTAAAATGTAAATAACCTGTTCGTTCTTCGACGTGTGTTTTATTAGAGATATTTGTTTACATTTAATCGTATTAATTTATTTTGTGTTTGTTGAAATCCATGTGGTTTTATAATTTTAAGTGGCGAACCATTTCTTTGTTTTAAAGGCCTGAGGAAGTGCACATTCGTTGCACGAAACGTTGCCTGCAAAAACGACTTAGTGGTTTTTGGTGCCCTTCCTCAAAGAAGAATTAAATCATTAAATAAAATTTATAGGAGGAAATAATGATCATCATGATTTAGTTTCTATTTTTCACTGCAATCAATGTACACACACAAGGTTCGACTATAACTGTGCTTTATATTTTATGTTTTTATTTTACCTTCTATAATGTTTACACACTTAATTAATATAATTACATATGAATACTAAGGTGGGTAAGAGTTGACATGTTTAGGTTTTAGTGGTTTTCCTAAACCTTGAGCAAATGCTTTGCCAAGACGAAGCAATTCACTATTACCCACGGTTTTGTCACCACACTATACAGATTTATACTGATCTTCTAGGTCACCATACATAACACTTAATGGGCAATACAATATTAAAATGTACTACACGAGTAAATAAATAAAACGCTATTCGTCTCATCATTTTCTTCCTTTCTATGTTGGTAGAGGAACCGGTTACTTTTGTCGCTTTGTTCTTGATACTGTTTTACCTGTAGGTATCTACTTGTTGACTTAAATTCTGCTACCTTTTCCTCGCCAAGTCTATTAATTTTGGCAGATAAGGAAGTGGGTGGGTATTTAACCCTCGTTGTTTTTTGCATAATGCCAAAATCAAGAAGCCTCCTTAAAAGTTGGTTGCGGATGGCAGTGTAAAAGGTGCACCATCTAAATATATCTAGCATGACATTAATGTTTCATGGTTTCCTAGAACCGTTTTTCCAGAACCTCAAAAGTATTTAGTAAAAATGAAAGGTTGCCAAAACCGTAAAACTAATAGGTTTTGTCTACCAATTATGTCTATTCAAAGTTTTGGTTTGTAGCTTACTATTTCTTCTAGGTTCGGGCCTCTTCGCTTTTGGTTGTGGTAGGAGTTCGAATATTTCTCTTCCTTTGTAAGTTTGTCTGATGACTCATTTTCTTAACGGCCGTCATTTCTTTCTTTTGTTTGATTTTTGGGGCTAGCCTTGTTCTTCGACGCTTTTGTTCAACTTTGCTGAAAACATTTTTATATTTGTTGCTATTGTTCTGATAGACAGATCCCAAACAACAGTCTTTTTTTGAACGTTTTTTGAAGTTACATTTTTACTTTCAGTTTACATAGACAAAATACAGCATTTATTTGTCAATGTTTATTTACACTCTTATATAATAATGTCTATACTATATTATTTTTTTTAAACGCACACATGCCGTTACAGTTAACTGTTGGCATTTTTCTTAGTTTATACTATTTATACGTGTCAACGTTTACCTCGAGATGTCGCAAGACACACATTTTAATTATTTTAAAACTTTTCAATTATTAACTTATACCGTAAAAAGTTTTCAAAAGCCTTAAAGTATTTCATACTATTCTTAATTCGATTAAATCGTTGTTTGAGTTGCAAATCTGAATCTAAAAGAAAAATGAAAAGAATCATTAACTATAAAGAACTCGGAAATCCAGAGTAACGATCCCTTCAATTTACCCTAACAATATCATCAACATTCTTGTGCGTTCTCAAGTACGGAGCTTACGGTATTTTATATCCGATTCTCGTAAAGTGAGAAATCAAAGCCATTTTTATTATGTTGGAAAATACTCCAGTATCCTGCATTTCGAAACAAAGAGGTTTATGATATGTACGTAATAGGAGATTATCCAAAATAGAACAGGAAGAGTTAAGCGCAATTTTATAACGAATGGAAGCAGAACCCTTTGTACATATTTCTTTGAATTTCTTGTACTAATAATCTAGTATTGTTTTTGCATAAATTTTCCTTTGATCAGTCGTATTTTATTTACGGCTCAGTTAAATAGGTTTACATTTTATCACCGTATAAATTACGCTGATTCCTAGAAACAGAGACTCTATTGCCGAAGACCGACACAGCTTTCCAAGCTAATAAGTAAATGTTATGGAAAACTTGGGAGCGGTAGCAAAGGAATTCCCTGGTGGGATGCTGGAAAAATATACGCAGTGCGTCAAGTCCTTATCGTCAAAGCCACCGGCTCATTTTAATCAAAGTACATTAAACTGGACTAAACATAAATCCTATTACCTATTTCAAATTATTAATCATATAAGCATGTACGTAAATTATCGATGTATTCAATCTCTGCAATTGAAGTTTATAAGCTATCAAGGATGCGGGACGATCTAGCTTCAACCTAACTCAACGAAGTCACTTCCTCTTAAAGGAGAGAAAATAATGGTCTGTGAAAAAATTTAAATTCTTTCGTTTACTGATGATCTTTGATTTACTTTCATTTACTAATTCTGAAAAATATGTAATAAGTTTTAATTAAGGAAGGCAGTATTAACTTGATTCATAAAAACGCAATTAATGGTAGAGTTTTTACAACCGAATGTAAGTTTGATTAATTGTTGCGGAGCGAATTACACAGAGGACACTGTAAAATCTACTAACAAGATTTACAGAAAAGTACAGGATGTTTAAAAACTTTGAGGCGATTTAAAAACCTACAAACTTACTGTATTATAAAAACTAAATTAAAAATTGCATTTCTTAAATGTCTGGTGTTTTCAGCTCGTCACATTTGTAGTATTTCCTTGACACGTAAAGTACAACATGAACTACTGTTATTTAGATTCGTGGAGTTAAAGCCACTGTTTAAAAAATATCAGACTACATCTAACATCAGAAATGGACGACTTTCTGACGAAGCTGCCCACTGGCATTACGTTAGCGAAACGTAGGAAGAAATTTCATTACAGCGACCTTTGGACCCGACCTATACCACATTAATTCACACAAACAGGCCACGAAAGCCTAAACCAATTTTGCAGTTGTTACAATATGTCTTTGTAGAAGTTCATTTCAGCTCTATTAGGGTAACTGATGATCTGGTATTGAAATCAAAAGGCTTGGAAAAACATCGCAAAAAATTACAAGTAGAAACGATAAATGAAATGTCTTAGACAGACCTTCTAACAAACGCATTATTATTAACTTGTATTTTGTTCAAGTTTAATAATTTCAACTGAATAATAAAAAGATAATGATATTAAATTATTAGCACTGCTGTTGTAAATTTCTTCTACATTGTAAATATATATTTATTTATTTTCCTTTCTTGTGTTTGTTGTTTTGTATTTATTTTGTTTATTTTTATACAATTGTTATGGGTTTTTGATGTTTACTCTAAGTTTCATTTACGTTTGTTTTCTGTACTTTATTTTCATTTTTGAATTTTAACAGTTCTTGTTAAACATGGTTGAATTAGTTTTTTCGTTTTTTTTTTTTTTTTTATTACCAAAAACAATTCAGGTGATCTTTGGAGCTAAAAATATAAAGGACCGTGAGAACCCATCTATCTATTCCTCCGAGCATGTTTGTAAACTCTTGGGTTACTGCATGTGTACAGTGGCCTGGAGCTCCGACCATTTGGAACCAAGAAGTTAAATTTGTATCTAGTAAAAGTGGTTACCTCAACAAAATCTACAATGACATTTCTTAACCTATGAATGAATATAGGATCCATTATTTTAAATATTGGTTATTTATATATAATCTTGATTTATATTTGAAGAATTAATATTAGAATTACTTATTATTTGTTTTACAAGTTTAACTTCAAAAAGTTATGTGAGTCGCCTTCGTAGTGGCTGTACCTACGACAGAGATGTTGGCAGACAATGAGTTTACATGAGTGCTTAGAAAAACATAATTTGGATTGTATTAAAGGTTTTTTTTTATCAACTAGGTAAATAAGATAGGGTCTGGAGTTAATTAAAATAAAATATATTGGGGGTGGAAAATTTGTTGATAATTTATCAAGATCGTCGAAATTTGTTTTGATCATTGATTATTAAATTTTGGATTTGTTGTTTCAAATATTTTAGAAATAATATACATTAAAACAACAAACCAAATTTAATAATCAATGATCAAACAAATTTTGACGATCTTACATTAAATATGTCAAACAGAATTTTTATGTCCTTAATATTAATTTAATTAACTCCAGATTCAAATATTTTACATACCTAGTTTATATTATTAAAAAAGAAAACCTTTTATTACAATCCTAAATTATGTTTTTCTAAATTTCCATGTAAACCAATTGGTCATTTAATCGTTTGTAAAATAATTTTGACAACTTTTGAAGATGACTCACTGATAATTTTTGAGTTGAAATTAGTAAAATAAATAATAAATAAATATAATATTGGATCGCTCAAAGAATAAATAGTATATATACATTCTTAATTTAATTTATTTTTCACTATTGCACGCCTTTGAACCGCAATTCTTTTTGTACTGTGACGACTGTGCTTTGGATATTCTAGTTCGAATTTATTGAATAACGTATCTCTACATAATGTTTGTAAGTAGTTTCAAATGCCAGGATGGTTCGAAGTAGTTATAAAATTCTGTTATGGTGTAGTATGTGTACACTCATGAAATTTAAAACTTGGACACCACAATTTCTGTAAACAAAAGTTTGCACATTGTGAAGCGGGCTTAAGGGTATCATTTACAATTCTAAACAGGTAGTCTCAGCAGGGGTTATCTTATAGAAGGACTGTAGAATGAATCATTACACTAAGCACGTTTTAGAAAATAGGTAATTTACGTTGCTTACTTAATTTTTCTTTAAAGAATATATTTGAAGGTATCGCTAATTAAACACCATAGCTCGATTAATTATCGAATCAAAATTTTGTTTAGGAAATGTTTACAAAATAAAATTAGAAATAATTTTGATTTAAAAAACGTCTACAAGCAATAACTTTTAAATTAAATCAAAAACTAAACATGGTTATTTGGGTTGACTGATTATTACTTATTTTTAAATAAATCTAACCTACTAATTATTGTAAGTTATTAAAAAAATCATTAAACTCTCTATTCATAATATTTAGTCCTTACAAAATGTATATTTTATGACGTTTCATTTTTTCTGTAGTTAATATAAAAAGTGAAAATAAAAACTAAGGCAATTCTTATTGTCAACGTATATATTTAGTTTTTGACAAGAATTTATTACATAATTATAATTAAGATACCAAGTTATAGTTTAAAATTAAATGAAAACTTTTTTTTTTTAAATAAAGGTATTACTATATAAATAAATATAAGAAATCAATAATGGGTGTGACCTCCATTATTATTGATACATTCTTGGAGGCGTCTGCTCATTGACGCTATCAAGGTATCAATATAATTAATATTAATCGTTTCCCATGCGGTATCAATGGCTGCAATTAGTGCATTACGGTTTACTGGTATAAAATTTGGCCCTTGTTGTCTTCGGATAACAGCAAGTATTCGAGCCCAAACATTTTCGATAATGTTAAAATCTGGGCTTTTGCTGGCCAGGGTAACAGCTCCAAGTTATTTGCTTGTATCCAGTTGCGCACAACCTGCGAAGTATAGGGTCATCATATCCCGATAGTTAATTATCGAATGTTCCAAGAAAATATGTGTAAATAGTAAATGGAATCTACTAACGTAACGTTAAGTCGTTAATTATAGTTACATAACTCTCCTTTCATAAGATATAGTTCATATTAATATGCTTATTGTAAAGCTTCGTACACACCTGAACAACAAACCGAGGAACAAACAGAACAACGAACCGAACGGCAATCGGAACATTAATTTGGACGGTGCTACGTACGAATTTTAGAACAGATTCGCAAGTCCTGATTGTTCCACGAACGGTTTGCGGCGTTCCCGCAACTTGTCGGTTTTTCTCCGACATCAAAGAAAATGCGCGCGAATGCGTTTGCAGGTTTGGACGAATCTAAACAAAACGGCGAACAAACTTATGCGGGAGAATTAAATTATTTATTTTTGTCCTCCCTTTTGTGGGTTTGTTGTGTTTTAGGTAATATTATGGAGTTGACAGAAGAAAAATGTTTTAAATTAATCAGTGTTTAAGAATGCAAGAAAAAAATGATGTCCCTATTAGCATCATTTGGGCGGGAAATTTCAAAATAAAAAAAAGCGAAGTAAATTATAATTTTTACTCTTCTTTGTGCGTAAAAATTTGGTTTTCCGCAATTTTCTCTTCTCAATAATAAATATATATGAACTGAAAACTACTGAAAATAATTATGGGAACAGCACAAACGTTCCGTTTGTTGTTCGGATTGTGGAAATCATAAAAGATCGTTTGTCGTTCTGTTTGACTTTCGGTTCGTTGTTATGTTTGTTGCTCGGTTTGTTGTTCAGGTGTGTACGAAGCTTTACAACTTAAGCAACAATTTTTGGCGAATAAAGATTAGTTTGTGATGTAATATTAGAAACACAAATTTATATCATATCAAATTTATGACAACTTAAAACCAAGAACGTGTATGTTATTGCTAAGAAATTATTAAGGAAAAAGCGCAATTGCAGTGTAAATATTTATAATTAGATATTTTCGAAAGTTTATAAGTCCTCTATTGTAATCTTAATACTTAAAAGAAAATCCTGTCCATTAGCATTATAAGGAAATGGCTTTACTTTATGAATAAGTTTCAATAACAATAGAATATCCTTGCTTGTTTAATTTACTTCCTTTGAGTCATATTGCTCTAAGGGTTGTTACATTGGTCATTAGAAGTATGTAATAAATAAACAATTACCTACTGTTTGAGAAGGGGTAGTGTGAACCAATAAATAAAGTAAGAAATGTAAATTCCATTTTAGTTTAAAATTTCAAGTGTTGTGAAAATGCCACCTCATCTCGGTGCTGATTTGAAAGCGCGGATTGTTTCGGAATTAGCGGCGGGCCGTAGCGTGCGTGAAATTTCACGTATGTTAGATATACCAAAAGCACCGTAGGGCATTACCGAGTAAAATGGAATCTTGAACACACTTTGGAAAGAGCCATCGGAAGTGGTAGACCTAAAGTATCTACACGTGCTCAAGATCTCGAGTTGTTTCATTACGTAACAGAACAACCATTTGCTACATACTCCAGGGCTATAGCAGATACACATTTTCCGGATGCCGTATAACTGCACAAAAAGATTAAAGGAGATGGGAATAAAGAAGTATAATGCTGCTGCGAAAGAAGTTCTCAGTGACGAAAATATGAGACGTCGTCTGGAATTTGCAAGGCGATATGTGAACGAACCTTTGGAATTTTGGAATCGAGTGATTTTAGCGACGAAAAAACGTTCAATAGCCGCAACGATGGACCACTAAAAGTTTTTAGAATGGAAGGAACTCGTTACGAAAATAATCACATATGTCCTAAAAAACGAAGTGGTTATTTTTCTGTGAATGTGTGGGTTGGGTTAGCGCACGGGGTCCAGGAGTTTGTTGGGCTATCAATGGACGTCTTGGTTCTGCTGCGTATTTAGATATTTTGAAAACTATTATGAAACCTTCAGTCGAAGTGTTTTATCCAGACGAAGATTATATTTTCCAACAAGTAAGTATTCTTATTTCACTATACTTTATCCAAAAATAGTTCGGGATCTGTTGAATTAACATTTTCATAATGTATTTTTGTTGTTAAAGACAACGCCCCTATTCATACTTCGCGGGTTGTGCGCAATTCGATACGAGTTACTCTGGCCAGCAAAAAGGCCAGATTTTAACATTATCGAAAATGTTTGGGCTCGAATATTTGCTGTTATCCGAAGACAACAAGGGCGAAATGCCACCTCATCTCGGTGCTGATTTGAAAGCGCGGATTGTTTCGGAATTAGCGGCGGGCCGTAGCGTGCGTGAAATTTCATGTATGTTAGATATACCAAAAAGCACCGTAGGGCATTACCGAGTAAAATGGAATCTTGAACACACTTTGGAAAGAGCCACCGGAAGTGGTAGACCTAAAGTATCTACACGTGCTCAAGATCTCGAGTTGTTTCATTACGTAAAAGAACAACCATTTGCTACATACTCCAGGGCTATAGCAGATACACATTTTTCCGGATGCCGTATAACTGCACAAAAAAGATTAAAGAAGATGGGAATAAAGAAGTATAATACTGCTGCGAAAGAAGTTCTCAGTGACGAAAATATGAGACGTCGTCTGGAATTTGCAAGGCGATATGTAAACGAACCTTTGCAATTTTGGAATCGAGTGATTTTTAGCGACGAAAAAACGTTCAATAGCCGCAATGATGGACTACTAAAAGTTTTTAGAATGGAAGGAACTCGTTACGAAAATAATCACATATGTTCTAAAAAACGAAGTGGTTATTCTTCTGTGAATGTGTGGGGTTGGGTTAGCGCACGGGGTCCAGGAGTTTGTTGGGCTATCAATGGACGTCTTGGTTCTGCTGCGTATTTAGATATTTTGAAAACTATTATGAAACCTTCAGTCGAAGTGCTTTATCCAGACGAAGATTATATTTTCCAACAAGTAAGTATTCTTATTTCACTATACTTTATCCAAAAAATAGTTCGGGATCTGTTGAATTAACATTTTCATAATGTATTTTTGTTGTTAAAGGACAACGCCCTATTCATACTTCGCGGGTTGTGCGCAATTCGATACGAGTTACTCTGGCCAGCAAAAAGCCCAGATTTTAACATTATCGAAAATGTTTGGGCTCGAATACTTGCTGTTATCCGAAGACAACAAGGGCCAAATTTTATACCAGTAAACCGTAATGCACTAATTGCAGCCATTGATACCGCATGGGAAACGATTAATATTAATTATATTGATACCTTGATAGCGTCAATGAGCAGACGCCTCCAAGATTGTATCAATAATAATGGAGGTCACACCCATTATTGATTTCTTATATTTATTTATATAGTAATACCTTTATTTAAAAAAAAGTTTTCATTTAATTTTAAACTATAACTTGGTATCTTAATTATAATTATGTAATAAATTCTTGTCAAAAAACTAAATATATACGTTGACAATAAGAATTGCCTTAGTTTTTATTTTCACTTTTTATATTAACTACAGAAAAAATGAAACGTCATAAAATATACATTTTGTAAGGACTAAATATTATGAATAGAGTTTAATGATTTTTTTAATAACTTACAATAATTAGTAGGTTAGATTTATTTAAAAATAAGTAATAATCAGTCAACCCAAATAACCATGTTTAGTTTTTGATTTAATTTAAAAGTTATTGCTTGTAGACGTTTTTAAATCAAAATTATTTCTAATTTTATTTTGTAAACATTTCCTAAACAAAATTTTGATTCGATAATTAATCGAGCTATGGTGTTTAATTAGCGATACCTTCAAATATATTCTTTAAAGAAAAAAATTAAGTAAGCAACGTAAATTACCTATTTTCTAAAACGTGCTTAGTGTAATGATTCATTCTACAGTCCTTCTATAAGATAACCCCTGCTAAGACTACCTGCTGTTAGAATTGTAAAAGATACCCTTAAGCTCGCTTCACAATGTGCAAACTGTTGTTTACAGAAATTGTGGTGTCCAAGTTTTAAATTTCATGAGTGTACATTATAAACGAGACCATTTCATTTGTACATGAGCTTATTCTGTTTTGGTGGTTGCTGGCTTCAGTGCACAAGGCTCCAGCAAAGTACTTCCAACAGGTCCTAATATTATTTCCGATCTTGTGGTGCTACAACAATGACAAGCACCACTTGCTTCGCTTATCTCATTGTGAGACTGTACTTCGCCTTCCGGAGGGCAAGTTTTGCTCCCTGCGGAACCCTCTTGTTCCGAGGCTGTTTTTTTTTTGTGTTTATTGCAATCGAATGTGACACCATTATTATTTTTCTATTAAAGTGGTTTTAAGTATCAGCTGCTGTCGCTACTAAAATTGACAAAATCTCATTTTTCGTGTTCGTGGTCGTACGTACAACTCTGGTGTCAAGAGCGTTATATTGTAAAATGTCGCTCATTTGACAATCGTTGATCGTGCATGCGCTTCTAATTTGTTGGAGTTCTTGGCGTTTCATTAGTAAGTGCCTAGCCGTTACATTGTCTTTTGGTGCCCTTTCTACATTTATCTCGAACATATTTTAAAGGCTATTTCCAAGTACACTATTTGTTTTACTAGTCGAATCCTTTTTGTTTATGGCTGATACTGTTGCAGAAATATGCTTTCAACTACCACTGAACCTTGTTATGCAGGTACACAGAGTAGTTGCAACATTTCTGGATTCATCTAACTACAAACAAGTACAAAAAGAAGTAACTCGTTATCAAAATATATCATAAAGCAATTGATTAATGTTTGTCTGACGAACTTTGGCATAAATCCTCTGTGACCTTTCAACTAAATTGAGTACGTATTCTGCATCTTTCAGTTTTCTGCCTTTTATTTCGTTCGCCACAGTTTTATAAACATAAAATATAAATTTGAAACCAAGATTATGTTACGAGTACCAACAGTTCTGTTAGCGATTCTCTCCAGAGGGCGCAGAAAGGCGCAAAATTTAAAATGTGCACGGTCCCTTTTTGCAATTAATCTATTAAGAAAGTTTTGATATAAATAATTTTTTACTACGGTGGCATTGTATGAGCTGTATAACCATCACGCATAAACCAAATTTGATCTACGTTCTCCACAACTGCTTTACAGCTGGTATTATTTGATTTTGTAAGAGTTCAAGATTTGGTCCTGCATTTAAATTGAAATTACAGTAGACTATCAATACTGTGAACAGAATAAAACCCACCTTGTTCACGTTAACAATTTGTTCGCGTTAGCGAAATGTAGGTATTAGGTTATACTAAATCGGAAAGCCACACAGTAATTAAAAAAGAAAAACTACATTTTATTTTTCATTATTACATTTACATATATATGCACTAAGTTCAGTAAAAAAAATCTGAAATTTTTGTTTGTTTCTTCTTTTGCTTAATTTTTTGCATCACTGCTTTGTCTCTTAAGTTTTTAAGTACTAAAATATCGGTAAAGTCAACTTTGCAACTTTTCGACCATTCAATAGCGGTATTAAGAGCATTAATTGCATCGTCTGGAGAAACTCGGTTTAAATTTCCTTGATGTTTTGCTGTAGATTTTTTTCAACGTCAGATTCACTTTCTTCTGTATCGTCGTTTTCATATGAAGAAAGGTTCAAATTATTCCATTTTAGCACATCAGAAACTTTGAATATAACTTCTGGCACTAGTGTGTTAAGAAGATCTACCGATTCAGAAGCTGCTGAATCTAATTCGTTGCTCTTCCAGCGGCGTTGTAATTCAGCAAGAGGCAAATCGTCTTTATTATCTTTGGTACTAGTACTTTCAGAAAAGTTCAAAATATTTTTCCAGCATTATGAGATAATGCTTCGATCGAGGCGATTGCATGCAGACATCAAATTAACGATAGCATCTTTTAGGGTTAAACTTTTTAAGGTATCCTTAATATTAGAATCGTTGGCTACAATTGTAGCAAAAAGGCTACTTCTGTAATGTAATTTTGTAAGTCTTATTACATTTTGGTCTATAGGTTGAATGAGAGGCGTGACGTTAGTTGGTAAATACATAGTCACTATTTCTCCGTCTTCACTTTTTAACTAATCTTCGGGAGGAGGTGAAGGAGCATTATCCAGTAAAAGCAAGGCTCTTGAGGGGAGACCTTTTCCATTTAAAAATCGTTTAGCTTGCGGTATGAAACACTGGTGAAACTGATTTGTGAACCGTAACAACGATTAGCAATAAACGCAGACTCTCAATCATGCAAAACAGTTTGTTACGTTGTGACCACGTAATGAATAAAAAAATAATTACTTTTAATTTTGTAATGACCGTTTTGTTCTGTTCTTTGTTTACAAGCGAAGACTGTAAGTTTTCCAATCGCCCACAGGTGGTTTTCAAAAATTGTTTGAATTCATCTAAAGGTAAGAATTGTTTCTTCTATTCTTTTTATCGATTCGTTCCCTACCGGTTTAATAAATTGATTTAGTTGATTTATTGATAATGTCGTAAATTGGGTGGTATGTTATCATCCACAACTAAATCATATTTTGCCAACAAATGGAAGCAAATATGATGATTCAAAAACTTAAGGTTGTTAACAGTTTAGGTTTAATTACATGTTTTTTCTATTTTGTTTAAGTCTGTTTTATTTTTATTTTTTCTCATAATTATGTACATTCAATATACATTTTATAAATAACTTTCTAGATTATAAGGAGTACGCTAACAGCAATTCAATGCAGTCGGATAATTAAAAATAATATTCGGTTTTTGTTATGGGGTAACACAATACAAGCTGCAGTTAAACTTACAGTAATGGTCGTAACATTAATAATAACAAATAACATCTCACATCAAGTGGCCTGTTCAGTCAATCATTGTTCGCATATGGCTACAGCTTAATAATTCATCATGTATTATTTTTCTTATATTTTTAGTTGTATTAATACAATTTCATTATTTACCGAGTTTTAACTTTGAATAATTTTATAAGGTTTATTATACTAACATTTTTATAAAAACAAGAACATGTACAAAAATTAAACTACTGAAGAACTTTTCGTTCTATTAACAACAGGCCCCTTAATTAGCTTTATACATTAAAACTCCTATTTACTTTTCACAAACTTTTACTTTTATTTAGTTAAATAAAAATTTATGTATAGAAAGGCTTTTAAATATTTCTATTTCTTAACTCTGAAGACCTTCTGAATTAAAACTGTTTATTACAACTAAGAAGTAAAAATACAGGAACGCTTTTCTTTTAGAAACAATTAATCTGACAGTTGTACTAAACCTCTTTTTTATTTAAACACACTATTATTTTTATATTCAACACTTTCCCTTGTTAAATTAAAAAAAATGTATAATTCAAAAGAAAATAACTTTATAATAGAAATATTTGAGTACTACATAAAATCTAAAAACTTGGTCATGCGTCGAAACTTGATGAATCCCAAGTTTTCTTTTCGCTAGTTTTCCACGGATGAAATATGCTTACTTCGCCTGTGAAATTCGGGATTCAGGGCTAATTTCACTGTTGCTACATTATCAACTTGTAAAATAGGTACATTATTCAGTTTTGTTATTTAGTCGAAGAGTCGGGTTAACCAAATGACTTTCTTCACAACCTCATGAGCAGCTACTATTTCAACCAGTTGAAGTTTCTCCCATCGCTTGCCGTTGACTCAACCAAGAGATTCGTGATTCCATAGTCAGTCCTTTCTTCTTCGTATCTAAATACTCTTTTCAATCTCGATACATCTTTCGAAGTAGAATTCTCAAGAGTTCTGGACACATCACTCACACTGAAAGCGAGATCTGGTCTTGTCCCAAGCATCAGATACATTAGTACTCCAATGGCTTCTCTGTATGGAAGTTTTTGTTTTTCGTCGTTTACTTTCCCTGGTTGTTAAACTTCTGAGGCTTTCAACATTGAGGCAGACACTGCTTTTCATTTTTAATTTCTCATAAAAGTTCTTTATCTCAATCTGATCAGTAGCAACAATCAATCCGTCATCTACGTATAAAACCACTAGTAGCTGTCTTTTATCTTTATTTTTAACTAACTTTAAAATCAAGACCACGTATGAAGTCACCAAAACGCTTATTCTACCATCTTGGTGTTTGTTTCAAGCCAAACAAGCTCCTTTTTAATGTATATGCCTTGTCAGTGCCATCTTCATCGCCGCTTAGCTGTTCCATATAAATGATTTCTTCCCGTTTCCGTGCAGGAAAGCAGTTAATACACCAAACTGTACAAGATCCCATACACCACAAGTACATCCACTGAACATCTAATGGACATCCGAGGCATTCGCCATTTCAATATCCACTGGATGTCTACATTTAATTCTGTGGATGTATTATGGACGTCCATAGCTGATCTAAATTTCACAAGTTTAACTTGACCATCAATTTTTAAATTACAGGAGGTAGGTGTTGACTCAAATGTACTTTTTTCATTTCGGTCTTGAAAGGCTAAAAAAAAATTTTAGAAATCTTTGGCACATACTAGACATCATTGATAGTGATTTCTTCTGTTTTCAATCCTTGACAAGTTTCGTATTGAACCCTTTCCTATTGCATTCAGAGACTTCTCTCCAGCAGCTTGAATGCTGCGGGGATGGTCAAATTTTGAAACTGACAAAATAACTTAAACAGTTTGTCACATGTTTTGTTGCACCATTATCAATCCACCAATTATTTTCGTCTACTTCCATGGAACGCACGTCGTTGCAAATTGTTGGTAGTGCCACATTGAGTCACTGCTATTTTATCTTTATCATTTTTTATTGGATTCTTAGGCGGTTTCAATCACTGATCCATTTCTAACATTGTTTGACCCAATGTCCTGGTTGTTTACATTAATTGCGATTTTCTTAGATTTGAACTTATGCTTGTTTGCTTTCTGTACATTTGACTTTGCCACTAATGCCTCTTGTTCGCATTCTTCACTGTTTTTGTGAAATTTCTTTCGAACATGCACAGATGTCGATGTAATTCATCAAACGTCTTATCATCTTGCTTTGCCAACCACGTCCAACTTAATTTGATGGATTCTAAAATCAGCAACAAAAAATGCAAGAATTTGTATACTAAAATCAGCTCTAGAGAAGCAATAACTTCTTTTTTTGCTTGAAGTCCATTGCTTAGATTGGTCTACAGACTTTTTAATTTAGCAATGTGCGTTGACACATCCTCTTTAGATGTTCACGAAAACGAAGAAAAGTAATCAGGGCATATTTTAAAAGTTGATATTTTGATGAAGTTTTGAAATTCTGTTTCAAGGCGTCTCACGTATCACTAGCTGTCTCTGCTTTCATGAGCTTATGATATACGGGGTCTGTTACTGCACTTATTATCATTGATTTGGCGTAACTGTTGGCCTTTCTGAATAAATCAGACTTGCTTTTATGAACTATGATAGTAACTTCATTCGCTTCGGCTAATAACTGATCTGATTTTTTTAGCTTTAGTTAACGTCGATAGTCTAGTAAATCGCGAATTTTTCTGTTCCACATTATTTACGATTTAGCGGTTTCACATTCTGGGCTAAATCCATCTTAATTTGAGTTTTTTAAACACTTTTTGTAACTTAAGCATCATCAGTACGTTTAGTATTGAGAATTTACATGTAAAATTTCCAATTTTTTGTTCACCCGTGAACCGATTTTGACGTGTCCCGTGTGAAAATGTCGGACGGAATGTCCTCTATTCGCTAACCACCTTCCTTTTTTGACAAAGGTCACCTAAATGACTCAAACAATGGTCTTCAAAAAATGACCAGATGTTGTTTGGCAACCGAACAAATTTGTTAAATCAACAAATTTAAACATGTAAACAAAAAATATTGAAATTTTCGAGAGATCATTTGTACACACGTTAATTGTTATCAATTCAAATTAATTAACAATTAAAGTGTTTTGTGTTGGACGCGGGAGCTGAACTATTGAAGGTAAGAAGCATTTTTATTTAGTAATTTTGAGCTATAGAATATGTAGTATGTATACAGGGTGTCCAGAAACCCTCCTGATAAACTAAGACCGGAGATTCCTCAGATAATTTTAAGACAATTTAACCCAATTCACCTAGTCCGAAAATGTTTCCTAAGGGAGCTAGAGCTCTTTGAAGAAGGCGCCTTGTACATAGTTTTTTTTTTATACCTCCAGAACCTTTCTACTTAGAAAAGCAAAAACTGGTATGCTTGTTTAGCCTTCAGAGATAAATCGATTCCATCAATTGCGAATTTCTAGTACCGGTCATAGGCGTCCGTTTTGGGTAGGTCAACGGTTATTTTAACGCATAACTTTTTTGTCTTTAACTTTTAAGCATTTGTGAGACTAGATTATTAAATTTTCAGGTATTCTAGTACTAAAAGGTACTCTTACTTTAAGTCATTAGAATACACCGTTTTCTAGGAAAATGGATTCGAAAATTTTTCGTTTTTTCGTCAATAAAGTTTAAAAGTTTGAGTTAAAGATTTTTAAAAACAAAGTATTTATTACAATGGATCGAAAGTAACAAAAAAAAAGTATCAAACGTAGATAGTCACAAAAGATGCTCGATGTGATGACCATTAGTCTCTATGCATAAATTTACCCTATTGCTTAGAGAACGCCGAATTCTTGCAAAAATTCCAAAGTTATTTCTAAATTCGTTGCAAGCATCTTGTATCCTTCGCCAGAGCTGTGTACGATTTTGTATCGGAACGGAATAAACAAATGCAATCCAATATTATATTTATTTATTATTTATTTTACTAGTTTCAACTCAAAAAATTATCGTGAGTCATCTTCAGAAGTTGTCAAAATTATTTTACAAACATTAAATAAATAAATAATAAATAAATATAATATTGGATTACTCAAAAGAATAAATAGTTTATATACAGTGTGTCCAAAATTCGATGCTCACCATTGGTATTTTGGAAACGGTAAGAGTTACAGGGTCGGTTAAATGGAACAATATGGAGGTAT
The DNA here is from genome assembly GCA_030710515.1 of Abscondita cerata. Classification (NCBI taxonomy): domain Eukaryota; kingdom Metazoa; phylum Arthropoda; class Insecta; order Coleoptera; family Lampyridae; genus Abscondita; species Abscondita cerata. Next base: position 40,640 of record JALBCR010000480.1, read on the forward strand.
TTATCTTACCTCTTCAGACCTTCTCTTGTTTTTCCAAAGAAATGCGTTGCCTACTAGATATTGCAAAAAAAGTGAAAATCGGCATTTTCTTTAAACTTGCGTAGAATCCACACTATTTATCCTATCAAAAATATGTAAATATAAAAGTTGTAGACATTTAGATATTGAATAATATGCGTCATTAAAATATTTTTTGCTTGCATCAGTAGCGAAATATGACCCAAAGTTGCATTTTTTAAATGGAAATGATAATTTATTTTTATACAGTTGAATTACTTGATTTTTTTCCTTTTCAACGATATAAGGTTCGAGCTATTTATCTTGTGTACTTTAGAAGATATAAAGAAAAATCATTTTTGAGGCAGATTTATAATGTTACCAAGTTGTAAGCAATAATAACAAAAACATAACGGGTGGATAACATCGTAAAACGAATGAGTTTTCCTATAAAAGATTCTCAATAGTGCGGCCATTGACTTCTAAACATTTTGTATAGCGTTTTTCAATATTTATTCGGCAATTCATTAATTGACGGACGCTAACTGAATTAAAGGCCTGCATGACGCTCTGCTGCAAATCATTAACGTTCTCATAATTGACAACGTATACTAAATTTTTATGTGTCCCCACAGGAAAAATCTAGTATGGACAAATCTGGTGATCGCGCAGGCCAACGTATGGGACCGTTTGTTCCAATCCAACGGTTTCCAAATCTTGCTGATAAATATTCAGTGACGATCCTGGAATTATGGGCCGGGGCGCCGTCTTGCTGAAACAAAATACTTCTTTCTTCTTCAATAGGTAGCTCGTCCAATGCATCTTCGACTTCGGCTTGCAGCAGTTGAAGATATCTAGTCGAATTAAGCGTTTGATTATAAATAAATGGACCTATCAAACGATTTCCCAAAATACCGCACCACACGTTAAATCCGAATCGTTCTTGGAAACGCGATTCTCGAACTATTTTCGGATTTTCATTATTCCAATAATGATAATTATGCCGATTGTAAATGCCGTTGTTTGTGAATCTACTTTCATCGCTCCAAAGAATTTTTTAGAAAAGAATTATCGTTTGTAACTTCATCCAGGTACCATCTACAAAATGTAACTCTTCGAGCATAATCATTCTCTTTGATATGATGGCATATCATTGGCTTATAAGGATGAAATTTCTTCTTTTTAAAACATAATGTACTGAACTTCTTGCCATACCACTGTCATTCGAAATTTTTGTTACTGAAACGGAAGGCTCAACATTAACAGCGGCTAGAACAGCTATTTCAGCATCCTCATTGTCTTTTTGATAGGTTGTAGGACGAATGGCGGTGAAGGATCCACCTTGTCGAAGATTTTGCTCGAGTCGGGAAAACAAAGTTCTGTGAGGTTGCCTTCTTTCGGGGTATAAGTTGTGATATTCATTTGCTGCCGCAGTTGAATTACGATGGCATCTTATGTAGACAACAAACATGTCCGTTTTTCATGGTTTGAAAACTGCATCATCAATTTTGAATATGAATAGCTTACTACAACAACTACAAGTTCTGACACGATACTACTGTAACAATATTATTGACAGATTTGATGTGCAGTTGTTTGTTTCTTAAAATTTGCAATCATGGATAGTGTGATGTGCTTTACAATACATCTACAGATCTCAAAAACGATTTTTCTTTATATCTTCTAAAGTACACAAGATAAATAGCTCGAACCTTATATCGTTGAAAAGGAAAAAAATCAAGTAATTCAACTGTATAAAAATAAATTATCATTTCCATTTAAAAAAATGCAACTTTGGGTCATATTTCGCTACTGATGCAAGCAAAAAAATATTTTAATGACGCATATTATTCAATATCTAAATGTCTACAACTTTTATATTTACATATTTTTGATAGGATAAATAGTGTGGATTCTACGCAAGTTTAAAGAAAATGCCGATTTTCACTTTTTGCAATATCTAGTAGGCAACGCATTTCTTTGGAAAAACAAGAGAAGGTCTGAAGAGGTAAGATAAATACCTCCATATTGTTCCATTTAACCGACCCTGTAACTCTTACCGTTTCCAAAATACCAATGGTGAGCATCGAATTTTGGACACACTGTATATAAATAACCAATATTTAAAATAATGGATCCTATTTTCATTCATAAAATAAACAAATGCTTTTATGTATCCCCAAATACAATAATCGCAAGGATTCAAATCCGGCGACCTTGCTGGCCAAGCAACTTTACCTCCTCTTCCAATCCAATTGTCTTCGTAGTTATTATCTAGAAAGTCCCGTACATTCCTGCTAAAGTGGGCCGGACAGCCGTCGTGTAGAAACCATAAGTTTTGCCGAATATTTAAACGCACCTCATCTAACAAATCAGGTAAAATATTTTGCAGGAAATGTAAATAATCAGCACCATTTAAACGAGCAGGTAATTGCACAGGTCCAAGTAGATAATCGTCAACTACTCCTATCCAGACGTTTATGCTAAACCTATGCTGATGCTTAAATTCTTGAACAACGTGGGGATTGTCACCAACGTACGAATAATAATGTGAATTATGTACATTAAAAATTCCATTTTTTGTGAATGTAGCTTCGTCACCAAACAAAATGTACCTGAAAAAATCTTCATCTTGATTTTTCTGATTTTGTAACCATCTAGTGAATTCTACACGAGCAGGAAAATCTTCTTCTAACAGTGCTTGCACCTTTGTAAAATGATAAGGATATAAATTTTCTTTCTGTAAGATATTTCCTACGGAAGATTTTGAAATTGTGGGGTACATAGCAAATAGTCTTCGAACGCTAATTTCTGGATTTTCATCAACTTCCATTAAAATAACATCTTCATGTTTTGCTGTTACATCATTATGTCTATCTGTGTCATTATTTTTTGGGACCACCGAACCTGTTTGTCTTATTCGTTGATGAAGAGTTGTAAATGTTGAGTGAGTGGGATGCTCACGATTGGGAAATTTTTCAGCGTATCTATGTTGTGCTGCTCGAGCGTTACACCTCATTTCGCCATAAACTAAATGCATAGCGGCGTATTCCTCATTAGTAAAAACCATTTTTAAAAAAATTGAAATCGTTGTGTTTGAATGTCACAAAGTAAAAATTAAAAGATAAACTTCGCGCACTGACAACAATTTGACAATGAAAAATGTAGATTTTACTTTTGTTGACAGTCAGAGCCAACTAGTGCAAAAAATAATTGAACTTTAATGACGAAAAAACGAAAAATTTTGAAATCCATTTTTCTAGAAAACGGTGTATCCTAATGACTTAAAGTAAGAGTATCTTTTAGTACTCCGGGTAGCGGGTAGATACTTATCTATGATCCCGATAGATGACAGATCTACGCCCCTGCCCACGCGAGCCTTGGTTTATCTCCTAAGTCCATACAGGGGAAACCATTGTCCCACCCCCAAACTCCTCCTTCTACCATCATCCTACCATCACTTCCCTACTACCATCCCCACTCACCAACCCGTCTGGCCAGCGTGGTGAGTTATGGCCAAATACCCCCTCTATGGCGATTTTTCAAACGAATGGAAATATACCCCAGGTGGGTATGCTATTAAATGTCAAATCCCACACCCCCATAGGGGTCTGCCTCAAGGATTCTGGGGGAGGCAAAAAATCGCTGGCAAAATGTACCACACAAGTAAACCATACAGGAACAAACATCAAGACACTAAACATTGTCACATACAATGCAAGAACGCTTATGGCCGAAGAAAGTTTAGCAGAGTTAGAGATCGAAGCCCAAAAGATCAAATGGGACGTCATCGGTCTATGCGAGGTCAGAAGGCGAGGTGAAGGCCTCCTAACTTTAAAATCTGGCGACTCCTTCTACTACATAGGAGAAGAGAACAAGTCGGAAGGCGGAATTGGCTTCTTAATAAATAAACGCCTCCAAAGTCAAATTTTGGATATCAAAAAATTTCTACTAGAGTCGCCTACCTGATCTTAAAACTGAGTAAACGATACTGTATCAAGATCATACAGACATACGCACCAACATCATCCCATACAGACGAGGAAGTAGACGTATTCTACGAGGATATAACATTAGCCCTTAATGACCAACCAACTTACTCCACCATAATCTGTGGAGATTTCAATGCTAAAATAGGTCTTAAAGAGGATGAATCTGAAACATGCTTGGGAAGTTTTGGGTCTGAAGGCAGAAACGCGCGAGGAGAAACCATGTTGGGTTTCCTACTACAACATAACCTGTATCTAATGAACAGCTTCTTCCATAAAAAACCCCAAAGAAGATGGACATGGGAAAGCCCGGACGGTAGAACTCACAACGAGATCGATTTCATTATCACGGACAAATCGTCGATCGTAAAAGATGTTACAGTACTCAACAAATGCAGAACAGGCAGCGACCACCGAATGGTGAGATGCAACGTGCAAATAAAACTAAGCGTGGAGAGACTAAAACTGGTAAAGAAATCTCCAAAACAATCATGGTCAACACTAGAAGACACCCAGGCCTTCGAAACCCATGTTACCAACAGGCTACAAAACAGCGACTACACAGAGACGGAGACCAACAGCTTAAACAGAGTCATAACAGAGACATTGGAGGAAGCACAACGTACGTTTTGCACAAAGTCTGAAAAGGAGGAAAGAATTAGTAAGGCCACAAGAAATCTGATGCGCGAACGAAACGATATGAGAGGTAATGGAAGCCATACCAACACGGAAATAAAAGCAAAGAACAGGGAAATCTCAAAAGCCATCAGACGGGACATCAGAAACTATAGAAGCAGGAAAGTCCAGGAAACAATAGAGAACAACAAAAGCATGAAAGTACTGCGAAACAGGTTGACCGAAGGCAAAGTTGAAATAACTAAATTAAAAATAAACAAGAAAGCATCACCTCGAACCGTGACGAGATCCTCCGCATCGTGGAAGACTTCTACCGTGAACTATATAAGAGCCGATCACGGGAACCTCTCAGCAATGATGTATCCACAAGGGAGAGGGAATAATAAACCAAGGATCCGAAGAGATGCCAGAAATTACCATCACAGAAATCAAAGGAGCACTGTCGAGGATGAAAAATAATAAAGCACCAGGAGAGGACGGAGTGGTTGCGGAGGCAATAAAATCCGGAGGCCTCTTCCTGTTAAAAAAAATACAATTACTCTTTAACCTTTGCATACAGGAAAGCATCATCCCCGAAAAGTGGCACGTGGCAACCACCATAAAAGGGCGATAAAGCGGACTTGGAAAATTATCGTCCCATAACTCTCCTTAGTGATATATACAAGCTGTTTACCAGAATCTTAACAACAAGACTCGAAAACAAATTTGAACTCTACCAACCCAGCGAACAAGCCGGATTTCGTTCCGGTTTCGGAACAAACGACCATCTGCAAAGTGTGAAGACCCTCATCGAAAAACTATAGAGTATAATAGACCCCTGGTCCTTCTGTTCATAGATTTCCACAAGGCATTCGACACTATCGAATTGAAAGCTATAATAGATGCTCTGAAGGAATGCCGAATAGATTATAGATACACACAACTAATCTATAATATTTACAAAAACGCTACCATGAAGATTAGATTGCATGAAGCGAGCAACAATATTAACATCGAAAGAGGAGTGAGACAAGGAGACACCATGTCTCCAAAATTATTTATAACCGTTTTGGAGCATGCTTTCAAGGGATTAGACTGGGAAAACAGGGGTATAAACATAGACGGTCGTAAACTGAGTCACCTTCGTTTTGCGGATGATATTGTCCTAACAACCGACAACCAGAGAGAAGCAAAAGAAATGCTGAATGAACTGAGAGAGGCGTGTTCCGGCGTTGGACTGAAGATAAACTTCTCGAAGACAAAGATCATGACAAACCTTGTAATGAGCGAGAAAATAAAGATCGATCATACCGACATCGAACTGGTGGAAAAATATATGTATCTAGGTCATGAAATACGAATATCCAGAGATAATCAAACATGCGAATTACAAAGAAGGATCAACCTTGGATGGGCAGCCTATGGTAGACTGAAACATATATTTAAGAGCGACCTTCCCATATGTCAGAAAAGGAAAGTATTTGACCAATGCGTCCTGCCGGTACTCACATATGGAGCAGAGACCCTAACTTTAACAACAACATCCGCCAGAAAGCTGAAGGTGACCCAACGCAAAATGGAGAGATCAATGCTTGGATTGAGTTTACGAGACCATGTTACAAACCAGGATCTTTGCCGAAGAACGGCGGTAACAGACATCATAGAGAGTAACGTCATTGAAGTGGAAGTGGGCTGGACACGTGGCAAGAATGGGGGATGACAGGTGGACAAAAGGCTCCTGGAATGGAGACCGCGCGCCGATAAACGGAGTAGAGGAAGACCACCAACGCGTTGGACCGATGACCTGAAGAGAGTGACAAGCAACTGGATCCAGCAAGGACATGACAGACAAAAGTGGAGGGCCATGAGGGAGGCCTATGTCCAGCAGTGGACGTTGAAGGCTGATTGATGATGATGATGATGACCTTTTAGTACTAGAATACCTGCAAATTTAATAATCTAGTGTCACAAATGCTTAAAAGTTAAAGACAAAAAAGTTATGCGTTAAAATAACTTTTGACCTACCCAAAACTGACGCCTATGACCGGTACTACAAATTTGCAATTGATTAAATCGATTCATCTCTGAAGGCTAAACAAGCATACCAGTTTTTGCTTTTCTAAGTAGAAGCGTTCTGGAGGTATTTAAAAAAAACTATTTACAAGGCGCCATCTTCAAAGAGCTCTAGCTCCCTTAGGAAGCATTTTCGGACTAGGTGAATTGGGTTAAATTGTCTTAAAATTATCTGAGGAATCTACGGTTTTCGTTTGTCAGGAGGACACCCCGTATAAACAAGGGAGATCTATAGGCTGCTACGCATCCACCTTACGATTCTTATCACAAATAATAGTTATTTATGTATCAGGGCACTAAAGTTTGTTTTTTTATGACGAATGTGTTTTAGTTGCAGAGTCGATAGTGCCGAGGTACCTATTATATTTTTTCCGAAATCCCAAAATTTGAACAAAATTTGACAATTTTATAACGTTCTTTAAGTAGCAAATGTGATCAGCTGTTTTCTTTTTCATGTCAAATGCTTCCACCCCTCATGCGCGGTTCTAAAATTTGCATACATTTTACACATCGCTACCGGCGAAAATGTGAACTTAAAAATCTTCGTATAATGAATTACTTTAGTGCCGATTTTATTTACTTTAGTGCCGATTTTTTTGGACTTTAGTGACGATTTCGAAAAAAAAATTATTAAGATTATTAAGTTATGTTCAATCAATGTGTAGGTATAACGTACTTTTAACGACATTAAATAACAAATTATAGTGCATAAAAGTATAATTTTACGTTGAAAGAGCTTAAATTATCCTGAACTTCTAATCAGCAACTAGTTCTAAAGGTCATTTTAGTTAATGTAGAATAAATCATCTCTTCACATTTTTCTGGTTGCAACTGGGTTTAATTTTGAGTTTATTTATTTTAATGTCTTCGATAAAACAATGTATTGAAAAATACGACTTTTGTTTTTGCTTCAGTAATTATACCTTGTTATATCTAGCAAGAGGTTGTGACACTAGATGTCGCGATTCACTTATTTGTTGTAGAAAAGATTAGTTTATTCATTTATTGTTCCTGGCTCATGATTTTATGAAGTGAAACAGGTTTACGTTATAAATTACTAATAAAGGGCGAATTTACTACAAAAACTTGATTAAAGCTTCAGATCATTAATTTGGTTTAAAATGTCATTGTATTTATTGAAAGTGTAACATTTCTCATTTTAATTGATTTTATCATTCAATTACAATTACACAATGTTTGTTTATTTGAAAAATGAATGTTATACGTGATAAATCAACATTTTTTTTAGATTTTTGTTGTTAATAGTGGTTGTGAGTCTGCTTTATTGATGACTTTGTTTACTTTTAAAATATTACAGTGTTTAAATTTTAGGTTTCCATTACTCCCGTTTGAGTTTCAAGTAGCGTTGATATTAGCAGTTATAATCTCTCTATATTACACACTGGACCGACAAATTGAATTTACGTCGCGTACAGACTTTTTATGGAAATCTAAATTAATGGTAGAACAGGATGAAGTTGAAACAATGAGAGGCATTAACAAGGTAATTTACTTTTTGTTTATGTTCTATAGTTTAATTATTATTGCCAATTAGATTTTGTTGGAAAATATTTTACCAGCACATGTAGCTGATCATTATTTAGCAACGAGAGGGGACAGTCAAGATCTTTATCACGAACGTTACGGTTGCATAGCCGTCATGTTTGCTTCAATTCCTAACTTCAAAGAATTTTACGACGAAAACGACGTCAACAAACAGGGCCTAGAGTGTTTGAGATTACTTAATGAAATTATTTGCGAATTTGATAAGGTGATTATAAATTAAATTCAACATCATGCAGTAACGCGTTACGGTTTTAGTTGCTGTCCAAGCCCAAATTCAGCTGCATTGAAAAGATTAAGACTATAGGAAGTACGTACATGATTGCATCAGGATTAAATCCGGGCAACGAAGACGGGAATGGGGTAAGAATTTTTGTTTTTCGCCATCTTTTTAGTAACTTAACAATATTTGTACACAACATGTTCCTTTGGATAACACCAAGGTAATTTGTTTGGTCCACTTTTGTTGACTTGTAAACTAAAGTTACTGTTATTATTTAAAGGAATCTATACGTAAAGAAGAGCATATCATCACGACATTGGTTGAATACGCCTTCGCTTTAATGAGCAGTCTGGATCAAATTAATAGGGATTCTTTTCAAAGGTTTAAGCTACGAGTCGGTAAGTCAACCATCAAATACCTTCTTTCTGTCATGAGAATGTTAAACGAAAAAGTTTTAAAACGAGAAATATCAATAGTACAACTTATGGATATTTAATGTAAATGGTTCGTAACATTTTTCTCATTAAATTGACTTTTGTAAAATAATCAAATCTTCCGCTATAATAATGCAAATATTGATCAAGTAGTTAGAGTGATGCACTTGAAAGTGAATTTGAGATAAAGAGATGTTAACATAACTAACATCTTTACTATTGACTTTATTAAATGTCAATAACCTTGCTTGCTACACTAATCAGCAGTTCATTCAAAAAATTTATGAAAGTCTTAAAATAAAAAGTACCACTAGTGACAAGTAAAGTTTGAGTTTAAGTATAACCAGTCCCAATATCAAAATTTTATTTAAACTATATTCAAATAAAATTTTCTCTATTTTTTAACTAGAGAAACAGTTAAAAAAATATTTTGGTATAGTCACAACGAGAGGAAATGATAACAAGGAGTTCAATCAAAATTTTATGTGAGTTAAACGTTAAACGAATATCAACTAAGATATTTTTGGAATTTCATAGTAATAAATTGAACATTGTTTAAATATTATATACACCATACTTGCGAACGAGATACGTACCCTTAAAATAAAATGTATTTAGAAAAAAACTATAATGAAGTCATAATTGACTTGGTATTGATAAAGGGCGAATGACATTTGAATAATGACTTCATTATTAAGAGGAAGATACATTGTCAGATTAGGGTGAGCGACACTTTGGTTGCATGTTAAAATAAGGGCTCATTTTAGGTGCAGAATATAAAAATAAAGCATTATGCATTCGTTTAACACGGTGTTTATATTCTGCGTAGAAAAGATTTTTTTCAGCAGAGAACCGTTTGATTCGTCTTTAACGGCTTTATTTGAAGAGTTACGAGGATACTGTATTCGACTGATTTGACATAATTTCCATGATTTCTATCAAGCAATTTTTTTAAATTATTTTTAGTTCTACAGGGTGTCCAGAATTATACCCAACGTAACCTCACCTTGTTTTTTCAAATGGATTTGTACAGGGTGTCCCACCGGGAACGCCATCGATAGATTATAGAAAAACTGTACATGGGAAAAATTTGAAAAATTGATAGTATACTAACATCGATGGGGCAGTTCCGCTAAAATATTTTCAAGATGGTGACACTTTCTGTTATACCGGAAGTATGTGTCAACTTGTTTATTTTAAATGGAACACCCTATATATTATTCTATTTTTGAATTTTGCTCAAAATTCTAGACACATTTGTGTATAATGTTCTATACCTAAGTCTGACTGTTTTGGACTTATTTTAAATTTTATGTCAAAAATGACGTTTTCAGGCCTAAACAAAATTATAAAATTTTCCTATACTAATGCCTTTATTATTTAATTGGTTTTCTTGTAGCAGGGGACCTATTTTAGTGGGCTATGTCGATATTTTGATAATAAATTAATACAGGGCGATCAAAAAAAAAGGATTAAAATTAAATTCAAAAACACGTCAAAAGTCATTTTTTTTAAATGCAAGCACCATGTTTTTATAATTTTATCTTATTTAGCATAAAAAATAAGGTTGACTTTGTACAAGGTTGTCTTTCAAAAAATTCATGGTTTTCGAAATATTGGCAATTTAACATTTTTTTTTGTTGCACAAATGCTATTGATTTCTTTGAATATGAATGGTTATTCCTAGTTGGCCATGATGGCGTTAGAAAACAATCATCTGTCAAGGATATGTCAAACTGAAAACCTATTCCAATTAAATAATAAAGGCATTAGTATAGGAAAATTTTATAATTTTGTTAAGGCCTGAAAACGTCATTTTTGACATAAAATTTAAAATAAGTCCAAAACAGTTAGACTTAGGTATAGGACATTATACAGAAAATGTGTCTACAATTTTGTGCAAAATCCAAAAATAGAATAATATATAGGATGTTCCATTATAATAAGCAACTTGACACCTACTTCCGGTATAACCGGAAGTGTCACCATCTTGAAAATATTTTAACGTAACTGCTCCCGTCAATGTTAGTATACTACCAAATTTTCAAATTTTTCCCATGTACAGTTTTTCTATAATCTATCGATGGCGTTCTTGGTGGGACACCCTGTATATTTTTAGTAAATAATGTAAATTATCATATGAAAAAAGGGACCAAAGCAAAGCAACAAACTGCGGTCGTAGATGTCAGAAAATTTGTTTGTAAGATAAAGTTCAAAAGCTTATGGACAATTCAATCCAATTTTCCGGTATCAAGTGTTATCTTACAACTTTTAACAAAATGTCATTATTTCTTCCAATACTTATAAGAACTTTGAAGTTAAAGTATCTTGTGCAATACTTTCAGTAATTACGTTTAAATTGCCCAAATTAACTTACAGTAAAACTTCTTCATCGTTTTTGGCTACGTAGGCTTTAAAAGAGTTGGCTTCCAGTTTAAACAAATTTCCTTTAACCTAGAAAGCATTGTTACATCAAATCTATGAGGAACATAATTCAGTTTCGTTTTCCTAGTTAGAAGATTTTTACTATCCAGTAAATAAATTATTAATTAATGTGATTCACCTGAGTCGATCCTGTACGAAATGAAAATGGAAAGCGACTCTAACGAAGGCTTAGGATTGTCTTGGCTACCGTGTTCTGACAATTTCTCCATTTCAATTCCGAAAATTCTAAACAATGATACAAATTCTAAAAGAAAAACTTTGTTGACTATAGCTCAGATGTCGGACCCAGTAGTTTTAGTAAAAATCTTTATCGATTCTATTCTACTGAAAATTTCTGAAAATTCATACACGTTTATTTTCCTCCAAGTTTGCTGCAAAAATTCAAATTTACGATTTTGCGAATAAAACATCGCGTATAATTTATGTCTTTTTTTTGTATCAGGTATTCAGACAATGCTGTCACTACAAAGTTAGTCACTTCCTAATTCAAAGTAGCTTTTCTAAAAACTGTTTTTTTCCGCGACTTGAGTTATGAGCAAATCCACGCAAAATCAATAAATTCATGGGCAGTGTCCCAAATATCTGTTTACTGAATGCACATTTTTCCTTAAAAATAGAACACATTTGTGACAAACAGAGACGGGTTTAAACCTTCTTACCCTACGCTCAGTGGTTATATGTTCGGTCTTCTAAGAACCTGGCTGATTTACTTTCTAGGTGTGTACTGGTCACCGAACTTCTAAACTCTAAACTGTGCTATCATGACCCCGATTTTTATTTGAATTAAATTTGACTTCATCTAAATTTATTTCAAAAACCCCTCTCAATGAATCTGAATGAAAAAAAAAAGTTTTAGTGTCCTTAACTGTATAAGAAATAAATTCTGATTTAGTGCCGCTCCTTCGCAATTTACAATGTTAATTTTTTTATAACAAAGTTTTAGAATTATAATCTAAAAGGGGAATATTATACCTAGTACCAAAGGCGTCCTATAGTCCGCACTCCCAAAATCAATATTGCGTCGCTCTTGAGTAAAAGAGAACATATCCGGTTGGATCACGGCGGTGCCCTCATCAGATAAGATTGCAACATTGGTCCTTGAATTGAATCAGGGAAATAATAATAATAATTCATTTTTGTTTTCGATCATTATCAGCTCAACAAATTAAATCCGAACCACTACCTCACCGAGTGGGTTCTTTTCTTATAAAGTCTTTTGTTTTAGAAAACCTCCAATTCTTAATTGCTGTATATGGTTGTTTTCATGTATGACTTTCAAAGCGGTACATTGTATCATTTTTATCCACGGGTGCTTTTCTGTTGACATGAAAACGTTTCATATCCGTACACTAATTGCTTCCGTAATCTATAGTGATAATGCAATTAGGAATCATCTCAAATAGTTGCCCTAATTCTTCGCGAAAACAAATTTGCCCGACTAATTAGAGGTTTTTTCCTCTGAAGTCAATTTTGATTGGAAATCAATTTAACCTCGCTGCTTTCATTGTAAAGGAGGATCTCTAGAAAGCAGCTGTTAAGAGAAATAAATGACACGTGTTACACCACAAAATTTGAAGATCAAGTACGCAGCACAACGAATGTTCAAGCTAACTCGTCGGCGAGGGAGTGGATTTAGAATTGTCTCTCACTTATCTTTACGAACACTAAAGGTCCTTAATTCGAGTCACAGTCGGGATTGTCAAGCGCCACCCTAATGTTTTAATTGATTATGTCAAATGTTCACTAAAGAAAAGGGAGAAATGCAAACACTTGATGCAATAAAAGAATAACATAAGTACGACCGGTTTTCTATTAACCAAAATTTTGCAATGGTTTTTGACGCTTAACAATTATATAGAACAAACAAATATGACAAAAAGGCCAAACTACCCCGGTACCGGACGAGACGGAAGACAAAATTTACTACAACTCTAAACATAATACAATTAACCTGGACGGTACCTAATTAACTCAAATACGCGTAAACATAACGAAAGTCACTAACTCGCGGAAGTGTCTGAAGTAAACGAGTAGAGTACTTACAGTTGAGGTTTTCTTTCTTCTAATCCAAAAAGCGGAACAGGAACCATTACTTGATGAATAATCCACCAGGATCCATTTATATTAATCCGAAGTTTCGTCTAACATGCCTATAACTATATTGCAGGTTTCTTAAATAAAATTTCGTGTGCATAAGAGATTGTCCAACATCAGCAGTGCGGTTATTTCGATTTCAACATTAGTCAGACGTTATTCTCTTTTACGGCCACGAAACGAAAGGTCCTTTTGTGGATACACATAAAGCTTAATTTTCACTCGCACCCTCAAAAAGTTTGCACTTAAACTTTTGGAACTTACGGTATTTAGGCGGTTGTTTTAGTTTAATTTAAAACAACATTAATCCGCGCTATTCGGTACATGTCTATTAGCTTGACATTTGTCGAGAGTCTGCTTAAAAGCTAACTTAAAAACTATTAACAATCATCCGGTAAGGGAAGCGAGTCTCCCCTCTTATCATTTTTTTTCACAAAAATTATTGCGGTAACATTTTCTTAGAAGTAACAAACAAAACCGACTACTCAGAATTTTCGAACGTGGGTATAATCCGTATGTTATTCTTTAGTCAAAACGAATCTCTATTTAATTGATAAAGGTGGCCGCCACCGAGCTGTTTTTTCAGGGAACAAACAAAGAAACAAAATGCGACATGTGATGCTTAAATTTGAAGAAATCGAGTGTGAAAATTATTGAAATTGGCGTTTCATCAAAACCCTAATTGCTTGAACGTGACAATAAGCTATTCTCCACATCAACTGAATTAAAAATATCAAATGACCAAAAACAATATTCCGACAAATATGACCATGAACACACGTGCATTGCAATGTAAAAGAAATACTTTAAAACTGTAGTCTAATTCAATTCAAAAGAGCTTTTACTAACCAAAATCGTTTACGCGTACCAAAAAAAACAATTTTTCACCAAAAAGAGGTGACACATGTATACCGTATTTCAAAGTAAAGGACTTAGTCTTATTAAAGCAAGTTAATGTTCCCCCACTAACCGTGACCAAAGGGATGTGCCAACAAATTTCCGCGACATATAAATAACTTTACCGTCGATTTAACCCTGTTTTTTGTATTATTTGTGCAATTGAAATATACACACTCAGTCATTATCACAGAAATCTCGGTAACTTTGAAACTACGAATCGATACGAAGCGATATTAAGCACAGTCACGAATCAACTAAACAACTCGGTTAAATCGACGGTAGAGGCATCTACATGTCGGGGCAGTTTTTTGGTAAATTTTATTCAAATGCGTTGCGTATCTTCCCGAATGTGTCAATTAACGGTTTTTGTCAAAATGTTGCTCTCTCTTTTTTTCCTGCTTTTGCTTGGCATTTGAAGATATTCGGCGGATTTACAATTAGTACGAAGAGATACTCTTTTCAATCACATTCCTTTCTGACGTCTTCAGCAATAAAGACACCAGAGAAGTTTCTTGCAGTGCGTATGAAGGGTCCCGTCTGTTTCTTACAAAATTAATACACAACCCGAACTTTCTTTATTAGTGGTAATAAGAAAGTCTTATCTTATGTGTGTTGAACCGAAATATTAAAAGTTTATTCTCGAACCGTCACAACCATTAGTTACTATATCTACCTGTAGGAAGTTTGACGTTTAAATAATAACCTATATTTATTGTTTCAACAATTAATTTAATTAGACCAATCGTTAGAAACTCATCATTGCGACACACAAAGTCTAGGGTCAAAATGTAACACTAAGATGTACAGTTTCTTTAATTGCATGACTTTCCTACCGTTTATAGTTTATAGATAGGTATTTAACATCGTATCTACCACTTCAACATTAAATTTATTGTACTGAAAGTGAAAATTTTGATTTATTGTTAAAAAATAACACCTATTAGCAAATTAATTATACGGTAAAGTTTGTTAGCAATCTTAAAGAGCTTCATATTTATATAAATTGTTTTACAACATTTCTTAAACATGTGTGTCAATATAAATATTTATTCTCCAGTGTAATTCTAACGGACTCAAAATCTAAACCGAAGTTCACTCTACATAAGAAATAAGCGTTATCGACAGTTCTGTCTAAATATAATTGTGATTGGACGTTATATATTACTTTTAGAAATCACTGTCACTATATATCCACAACCTATTACAATAAATATAGTGTTTTTGGCAAAATTGTAAATTGTGAAATGAAATATCCATTGCGTTGGTGGATTTGTGGTTGTTCGCTTCCAGGAGTCATTAAATGCTTTTAGGCGCCGGAAGTTTGCTATAAACGATTCATTTACTTTTGATTGGATTTAATTAATTCAATTCATAAGCTTGAAACCGGAGTACTTTTTTTATTTGAATATTTGAGTAATGTAACATAAATATTGTAAAGTAAGTTTGAGGAGAATATGTTTGCTCTCTAAATGGTTTGAATTATACAATGTACACTCGTATTTGTGAGATTGGGACAAACGAATCTGATCCGCATTCGAGATCTTCAATACTCTACATCGTATAAATATAGTGGGGTTAAGAAAGTTATGCGACAATTTAGAAACCCGAAATTCAAAACCTTTTTTTACTTTTTTCAGGAAAATACAGTTAGTACTACTTGTGTTTTTTGTTGACAAAACGGCCTAAAAGATAGTTTTCACCTTGAAAAAGTCCCCATTTGATAGAAGCGAAACGGCGGCAATACTTCCATAAAAAGCAGTTTCAACTTTTACCTCCGCCTGTAAAGTTATAATAAAGCAAAAAGAAATTCTGGCTGGAGGCCGGCCGTCCGGTCCGCCCGTTTCTATGTTAACACGTTATTAAGAAAACCACTAGTCTGATTTGAATGAAACTTGGTACATAAATGTTTTATAATACCGGTGGTTTGCTGTGTTTTTAATAAATAAAAGTCTACATCACTTTTCATTTATGCAGAATATTTTTAAAATAATGTTTTTGATCCGATGATTAAATATAGCGTAATTACCGAGTTGCGCTCATCTCACGCGGCTTTATTTAACTTGTATATCTTTAAGAATAATAATTACACAAAAAATTTATGAGAGAAAAGTTGATGGAAATTCTATTATCTTTAAGTTTTATCTGAACTTTTATTCCAAAACTTTGAAAGGCCAGTCCAACCGAAATTTTGGTGGTAAATTTACGATCTGCTGGCAGTCATCTTGAGTTAACTCCAACCAGGGGCTTGAGAAACCTTGCATCATCAGATCTTTCCAAATGGAGGCTGGTTCAGATGTTAGTGCAAGCTTCTAAACTCTGGTGTACATACTTTGATAGTACGGCGTAGAAGGGGTCGTCATTTTCGTGGAGTTTGTTTAGCTTCTTACATATAATATAGGGATCATATTATAGAGATTGTTGAAAGAAAACTCTCCATACTTGGTACTGGCGTAGATAAACTGATCGGTTGTCTTTCGAGCTAGATGTAGACATTTTTAACAGACCATTTTATTAGTTTGTCGCAACTTGTTAGGGTAGAGGCTGTGATTTTTACGTTTTGTATACCGTAGAAGAGCCTAGAAACAACTTAATAGTTTAGTAGACCTATCTTCTGGTGCGGTTTGAGAGGACTGAGTAAGATGTTTTAAGCCATAGTTGAAAGTTAGCCGGATTTGGTTTAAGAGTTACATAAACACTGAAATAGAGACCGAGATATTTTAAACCATTAATACCGTTGATCATCTGTAGCGGCGTCTTGTCAAACATAAAGATATTATTTTTCCGGGGAACTGAGACTTTCTTGACGGATGTTGTAGCTATAGTCATAGATTTGGCTGGGTTAAGTTTAATCTCTTTAGAGTTAAGAAAGTCATATGTTCTTTTGAGTGAGATTTTTGAAAAGGGGCTGGATCTTCCATCAAAATAATATCGTCTCAAAGGCAATGGGAGCGCACTGATTATTATGGGCTATTGTACCTCCAGGCTTGTAGAGATTTAGTTCGCAGTTCATAAATAGCCGCGTTAAATAATATAGGACTTAGTGGGCACTCTACTTGACTTCTGTTAAAATACGAATAGGTTTAGATTACAGTTTTCCCAGGCGAAGTGTTGTAGTTTGTTCTTCTATTATTAGTTTATCGCTACTTTTTAGGGTAGAGGCGGCGATTTTTACGTTTCCTAGACCCTATAAGAACCAAGGGACAACATAATCGTTTAGTAGATCTATTTTCTGGTGTGGTTTGAGAGGACTGCATAAGATGTGTTAAGCCATACTTGAAGTTTAGCCGGATTTGATTTAAGAATTCCATGGGCGCTGAAATAGTGACCAAGATATTTAAAACTATTAATTTCGTTGATCTGTAAAGGCGTCTTGTCCAACATAAAGATATTATTTATCCGGGGAACTGAGGCTTTCTTGATGATGTTTTATTTCTCTGGCGTTAAGATAGTCATAGGTTCTTTTGAGTGTGATTTTTAGAAAAAGGTCTTGATCTTCCATCAAAATAATATCGTCTACAAAGGCAATGACAGCGCAGTGGTTTTTCTGGGCTATTGTACCTCCAGTCTGGTAGAGATTTTGTTCACGTATTAGTTTATCAATAACCGCGTTAAATAATATAGGATTTAATGGATCACCCTGCTTGACTTCTCTTAAAATACGAATAGGTTTAGATGACAGTTTTCCTAGGCGAAGTGCTGTAGTCCTAACGAGTTGGCGACATAAGAGATAGTGTTTAGATCTGCTCCGAGTCTAGTTGGCGCCTTTCAGATGGAGTGGTGCGACACAATGTCAAAGGCTTTACTGATATCCAGAGAGGCAATGTTATAATTTTTTCCCTCAGATGTTCTAGATTTTAAGTAGCTATCTTGGATAATAATGTTGTTGAATGTACCATCTATGCCAGTGACGAATCATCTCTGATTAAGATTGAGTGTTAAATTAATATGTAGTTTTTTAGAAATTATTCTATGTAATAGCCGTTGGAACATGGACGAGACGGCAATAGGCCTCCAGTTGCCCGGGATTATGGTTAAGATGACGTCCTACAAGCGTCGATTTTCTTGATGGCGTTGGCAGTGATGCCATCCATTCCTGGGCTAGATGATTTTCATCGAATAAAGGCATCAAGGATATCTTTAGTATATATTGATTTTAAAATGTTGAGTGCCGGTTTCTGGTCGTTAATCGGCTTATTTTTGGGCGGGGACAGGATTTGGAAGATGTTAGCATAAAGTTGTTTGATTGAATCCATAGTAGGTTGTTTTTCTGATTGATTTTGTAAGTTTTTCCCAGTTATAAATGCACCTGCCAAGGACGCTTTATTCCGGTGAAACCAATTTTTTGTATACTTTTGTTTCACCTAGGGTTGGTTTTATTTGACGTCTTCTTGCTGTGGTTGTTTGTAAATTTTGAGCTAGATAAATTGGCTGTCACCCACTGCTCGTAATAGTGTTCTGGCAGCTTTGGCTCGGCCGTAGGTCAATAATCTGTCATCCGCATGAGAATGGAGTCGTTTCTAACTTCTTATAGATCGTAGTTCCTCAATGTAAGTTTGGAAGACAGTTAAATTTTGGTTACTCTCTCTTTGTCTTGAATGTTTCCTAACCTGCGTCCCGCTCTTAGAGCTCTTCCTGTGGCCAACAGTGGGCGTCGACACCATAGATAATGCTTGAGCGTTATCGGTAAACAATATTCCAGGTGTAGGTTGAGGATTAAAATGTTTCGAACATTTGGCAGTTGGTTGAAATATGTCATTAGAGTCTGGTGATTCAAAATCGTTCTTACATCTTTTTTGGTTATAAGTTTGTTGATCTTTAGATGGCGTAATATACTTTTCACGTTGGTTAACGATGTTAGATTCAATGTGGGTAATAGTGGCACAACCTGGAATGGTATTCAGCGTGTTGGTATTGTCGTGTTCTGCGAAGAAATTTTGCCAAGGGTAAAGAGATTTATGGTGAGACATTGGTTGCTGATTAGCTTCGGCAACAGTGTAGATAGAGGTTCTCGATTTTTTGAAGCCCAGATCTCTCACCAGATCGTTTAAATGAGCTTGACTTAGAAAATGGGGTGTATCATCTGCTTTAACGTTTTGTCGGTTTTTTTGTTGATACAAAAAAGTTAAATTAGATGCCGCAGTAATTGGTGGCAACGGAATGGGCAAATCGTTTTCATTTGGGACTGGAGCACTTGTTGAACTTATAAACTTATAAATTGACAAGGCAAAAATAGAAATTAGTTGTGTAGTTAACCGGGTTCTTCCATATTCTCGGAAGTCTAGATGGCCCTCGATCCAAGATACCATGCCTCCAAATTTGAACAGCAGCTACCACAAGAAACATGAGAACCAAATTTTCATTTTGATTTGCAACAGCCAATAGCAACGATTTGCTGTGAGCTATCGATGCCCACCTTGTGGTTGTTCGTCAGGTTCACTTGCTCGCACATATCTTCCACTTAAGCATTCCTAGTTCTTCGACCTAAGTTGATACGTCTAATTGGTAGCAAGTGTAGGTTCAAGTGTAAATAAAAAATTAAGTCTTTTAGTGTTTCTGTACATCCATGTATGCCACTTTTAGGCATTACCAAAAATTGATATTAAAATAAATTAAATTTTAATACCGGGTCTCCCCTATTTTAACTACTTATAACTTCTAAACGGTTTATGATAGAAACATGCGGTTTTCACTGAAATGTTACATTTTAGTATAAGTTTGCTTTGATTACGTAAATTGTCCAAAACCGACTATAATTACAAGAACTTAGCAAATTGATGTTCTGTTGTACGATTTTTGATTGTATCTCTCATTTTAAAATTAATTACTCGGTCATTCGCTAACCGATGTTGAAAAACTTTGCATGGCTGGATAGGTGAAAGTCAGTTCTTTCAAACTACAAAAAATATACCGGGTGTTCCATGAAAAAAATGTAAACAAAAATTTTTTTAAATCCGCCATTTTTGTTATGACGTCCTCAAAGTCGATAGAAAAAATTCAATGTATTCAAAGAAAACTACTAAAATGCAACATTTTACTGAAAACCGCATGTTTCTATCCTGAACCGTTTAGAAGTTATAGGTAGTTCAAATAAGAGAAAATATAAGTGGACACTCGGTATAAGGCGTGTTGCGATAAATTAACTGCAATGAAGAAACATTTCTCAAAAAATTCATTCAAAACTCAAAACATAAACTGTAACTTTAGTTGGTAAAATAAACATTACCTGTATTTATAATAGAGTAGTAAAAAGTGAGGTCAAAAGCAGGTGAGAATGCTGGGAGAATGCCGAGAGCAAACGCACCGCTGGGAATACTACTGATGATAAAATGATGTTAAAGTTATGTTTACATCTTCCTAAAAGAAACACATACCCTTAGTTTTAAACTATTTTTGCATGTTTGTTTAATTAAATTATTTTAATAACATTTACATTGTCGCTAATAGTTTAAAAGCATTAATATACTTTCCATATTGATTAAACAGCCCTCAGTGTCTGTATGAAGTGGCCGTTTTGGGATGTAACTTGTGCCCATACAAAATATCCCTGTAATAATTTATATTCTAAAAAAATTTTCAGACAAGCATTCCACCACAAAACTCAAATTACAACTTCTGCTTAAAAAGATTGGCTCCACTTTGATTTAAAAAAAAATATTAATTAAATGCTAGTTTGAACGTTACGCTTCTCAGAATAGTTTAGTCTTTAATTAGGCTAAACTATAAAAACTATTAAAATATTAAAAAAAAATATTTCATATTTGAAGGTTTTAGCTTTAGACTTTAGTTATAACTTCTATTATTAACAACCTGTTGGTGCAAAAAAGATCTTCACTATACCTGTACATTTACATCTATTAAGAACACCCCCTTTACCACTGTAACAAATGAAGTTATTAAAATAATTTTCAAATAAGAATGGTAGCTTCTACAACTTTTGTTGAAAATTTTATTTTTATTATTTACATTTTTAAAAAATTATAAAAAATAAAAACTCAGTAATTACAGGTGTGCACACACAGGTCACTTTGTCACTTTGGGTGGAAAAAATTTGCTTCATTATAGTACTACAGTTAAACTATCTTCATTCCTTAATTTTTCTAGATTCTGAGAAAAAGTTTGTGTATATTGAATTGATTAATTAGGTAGTTTACTAATGTCTTTATATAAAATTACATTAAAACTGAACTGAAAATAAATATAAAAATTGTCCACAATAATTTGTTACATTTTTAATTTTTTTATACAACAAAATTGGATTTTTTTTATTAATAGAGTGATTAATGGTATATTTCTACAGGTTTAAATCACGGCCCTGTCATAGCTGGTGTTGTGGGTGCTCAAAAACCACAATACGACATATGGAGCAACACAGTTAATGTGGCGTCGAGGATGGACTCCTGCGGCGTTATAGGGCGTATACAAGTAACAGAAGACACCGCAAAAATACTCATGAATGCCGGATACTCATGTGAATGTCGAGGTCCAACGTACGTCAAAGGAAAAGGTACACTAACGACTTACTTTGTTAAAACACCATTTGATGATAAATAGTGTGATGTTAATTAAATTACGTAAAAAAATTGCGAACATTTTAATTTGTTAACAAACTCGACGCTAGTTTACGCCAAAATCGGGCAAAAACGAGTTTGAAGTTAAGTACCTGAATTCTTTAAAGAGCATTAAGTTATTAATTGATATTATTTATATTTTTTTACGATTCTGTGTAAGTAAATCTAACACTTTTTTTAAATTCATTCAATATACCTATTTTTTTCTTGAATTTCTTTAATTGCATTTTTTGGATAAAACTTTACATATCTAATAAGCATACATATATCCAATCAATTCGAGAAGAAAAAATAGATATACTTGCGCGTTATGACTAGTTAAAGCGTAAGATTTTATTCAATAATGGTTCTTAATTAGAGTTTAGTAAAAAAGAATTCTTGAAGATATTCAATATACATATGTGTATTTTTGATATTATAATAAATTCGCGTTATGTAGCAATAAGAATTAACTTATTCTGTACATATTTATATTTTCAATAAACATGTTTTTGAAATTGTTGGTTTTGCTTACTAAATAATATTTCGAAACACACTAACTAGTGTTCAAATAAGAAAACTGGGCTGGATATGCCGTGGAATTGAATTGATTTAATTATTTTTAGATCTGTACACAAAGTACAGCAAAGTAAAGCGTGGTGGCGTAATATAAACATAACCTAAAAATTGACAAAAATGATTGCCTTATAGGCTTTTTAGAATCTAATGAACCGTGGCGCTGCAATCAGTTGTTGTTAAAATTTTGTTATCATTCATTCTACAAAAATTAGCTTAATTTCTGGAAAAAATTAAATGTTAATTCATTTTAATTACAATCGTTCCGTATATTTTTTCTAATCTACAGTGTGAGTGTAAAGTATGGAATAAAATTCATTAATTTAAAGTTGTTAACCTTCTAGGTGGAGGTGGGGTCGAAAATAACAATCTTAATCTACATAAAAGACCGACGTTTCGCCCAAACGTATGAGAGCTTTCTTGAGGCTAAAAATTTTTTAAATTAAAAATTAGAAAATTGTGTATATACATAGTCCAAAACAGTAGTAATTATGAAAAACAAGCCTAAGAAGAAAACTTAAGTTTAAAGATTTTTTATATAAAAAAACAATTGTAAAAGTGTATAAAAAATTTGAAAGGCAATAAGGATAAGAGGTTCTTCTAATCGCCCAATTTTAGAAACAATTACATTGCTAAATAGAAGATGAAAAGATGTTTCCGAAAATGTAACTTTTGGCTACTAGTACGAAATTTTCAAATTGCCCTCCGTTGCATCGCCAATGGTTGTGATAGAAATGTATCATTAATGCGAATAGGTGGGGATTTGTGTAATGCTTTCAGGGAATTGTTGTTTGCTTCAATTTATTAATAGAAAATGCAACCAGGAATTATTAGTGTAGAAAAAATATTAAAAGGTTACTTTTTTTCTGTTCTAATCGACCGATGATGAAGATGCTTACATTGCTGCATAGAAAATGAAATGGTCTTTCCGAAAATTTAACTTCCCCATTGCCAGTAAAAATTATCAAGTTGCCCCCTGTTGCGCCGCAACTGGAGGAGATAGGAAGGATTCATTTTTACTAAAAGATGGGATTTTAAAAATAACAATTGACCTGTCTGAGGAAAATTGCATAAAAATAACGATAAAAATTTAATGAATTTTATTCCATACTTTACACTCACACTGTTTTTATGATTCACTTACAATTGTTCATTCTAATTTGGCGCTGATTAAGTGCAGTTTTCAACACGAGGTCACGGTGCATAAGATTCTGAACTATCTCTAAACACCTCTTGTATTATATCCTAAAGTTTGTATCAGCTGACTAGAATCAAGAAGAAAAAAATAATGTGCAGGAAAGTTCTGTTAATAATATTGTCGAGTCTATATTCTCGGAATGCCACTGATCATATATATGTATTGTAGACAATGTATTAAAAGCATAATTGTCGAATATCAACATGATTAAAAAAAAATAAATCACATTCGCGAAAAGTATTCGGAACGAATGGACTTGAAAGTAAATTAAAGTTTGTTTTAAATAACATTAGCATGTGATTTTGTTTTTATTATTTACAATATTAAACATCAAATTTTTTTTGTAATAACGTGTGTATAAATAGAACCGGCAACGTTTTAAATTCAAATCTCGATTTAATAAGCTCTAAATGGCAACATCGGCTATTTTATATACTTACAAAAAAGTACTTGAATTAAAGCAAAATAAATTAAGTTAATCATTCATTGAATTAAAATGTATGTGTTTTTCGTTCGTCAAAGAGTGTTGCCGACGGCATGTTAGGAATGTGCGCCAATTTAAGGTTAGTGTTATTTAATATGCGGATTATTTTTGTTTAACTTTGGTTACATCAGTTTTCTGGTAGCAACATCAAGTTGCTACCAACTTATAATCGACCAGATGGCAAAGCCACTTTTTCGCATTTTCTGACCTAACCATCCACCCAACTGAAAAATACCTCGCTCTACGATTGTTGGCCTCGGAATTCCATTCTTTTGGTAAAAACCGTTTTTCAATAGCTCATTCCTGTGATCCAGAAAGTCCGAATAACCTATGTCTGTAAACAAGCAAGCAAGCCTGCAAGTTACTACGCGCGATAGCGTCTCATAGGAAGCATCTAGAACCTTGATTATTTTACAGTAAGTCTGGTCTACTACAAGGAAAAGCTGATTAGAAATTGGGCATAGTATGAAGCAAATGACGTAATCTGTTTATTTTAATCTGGGGACCTACCCGTAGTGTGTTGTAAAATATTTATAGTTATGCTGGAATCCATTTTTGGCTGTAGTTGGTATACAACCTAATGAAACATTTTCGGCGTTTTGTCCGCAAACACAATTTCGGCATTTTGTCCGCTAATTCAGTTCGGGGACGACGCCAGATTACGAACGCTAAGGCAACGTTTTTTACTTTTCGACGATTTGTCCACATTCCGCGATTTGTCCGGACCCCATTCCTTACGCTGCCTCGGGCTCGCGCTCGGAACCTTTCACTCGCATCGAATTTTTATTCTAACCTTGTTACATAATAATTGTTTTAATATCGGGTGACCCATGTCGCGGTTGCTTTATTTGAGCTTTGACATCTTCAATGACATTTCCGATCTGTCAAATATTCAGTACAAGGTTTGCGGTTTACGGAATGGTTAAGTTTACGCTTGAAGAAAATTGGGAAATATTAAAAGCTATTTCAAAATGGCCAATGTTACAATCGATCTGTTGCGCACTGTGTTCGAAAATCGCATAATTAACCGAAACGGTATGCAACTGGCCGCCTCGCAGCTACGATTTGACTCCGTTGGACTATTTTTAGTGAGGAGCCGTTAAGGATAAGTACTACGCCACCCATCCATAGACGATTCATGACTTGAAACACGAAATTGAAGTCGCCATTGACCAAAATTTTCCAAAAAACATTGTCAGTCAGCTGAAATGAGTAAGATGGATTTATACCCATCTCGTTCCATTCCGTTTTTTTGAATACATTTTGTAAACATAGAGGAAACAGTTTTGGGGACAGCGTATTACCCCGTCTAACCCCTCGTTCTATTTTTAAAGCTTTTGAACTTTCCCCGAGTTTTATTGTACTGTTTGTATGTATTTTTCTTATATTGAAATAATATCGAATCAATGTAATATTACAAGTACTTGTAAGATTACCCCCATCTCGAATGTATCGAAAGCTTCTACAAAATAATGCGCTTTACAGAAAATTTGAAAGTTTACTCCAATTCTTCATTTAGATTCACTTACCTTACCAACAAAAAAAAATTACATAAAATCCAATTACCTAATTAAGTAAATTAGTTATTAAGAGTACAACAATTTGAAGATCACCTAATCCAGCATAATAATCTAAATGCTATGTATTTGTATATAGGTTTGATAAACACACTCATCTTAAAATACCACAACACAACCTTTCAAAATAGCTTTAATCTTGTTTTCTTCTCAAATGTGGATGATGTATATATAAATTATTAATAATTCAATCACAATTTAAAAACTTCACAATTTATCTTAAAGTTATTTAATAAATCACAAAATCAAACACTGCCAATACATCTACCGCTTACCAACGATTGTGTAAGAGTAAGTCATGAGTTAAATCTAAATCACTTTGCAATTATTAAGAAAAGATTCCACGCTTTCATTGTTTATTTGATTTATTTATTGAAATGTACGTTTTCAAGAAGATAAACATTCATTCGATAATCTTAAAATGTGCCGTAGAAACTTCAAATGTATTTAAACTCTAAGCACTACATTACGATCAAAGTGGAGTTGTAAAGAAAGTAATGTAAACACTTTTGATGATTGTTTCTAACGAAAGTATAGAAGGCTTGTAAGTTATTATGTATACAATAACCTTTGCAATTACATCAAAAGGTTTCGAAATGAAAAGATTAATGACAACCTCATTCTAGGTGAGAGATGAAATATGAAAAAAAACTGCAATTTCTTTTGTATTTTTGCTTTATTATTCTGTTGGATAAAAGCACAGTTTGCAAAACAAAAGGTACTTTTTGAAACAGAAAATTTAACTAGAAAATGTTTTGAGATCGGTAAAACTGATGATGTAGCGGTTGTAAATTGCAACAACATCACGTAATAATTGAATTTAATTTTGTTCAAATATCAATTTTTATAAAACATAATTTAATTTAATTTATTTGATTCAGCAATTCTATTCTATTAAACAAACAATAAAATTCACTTTGCTGAACACTAGAAACAATATGGTTTAGGTGTGTCACCAAAAATAGTCTTGTAAACTTAATAAAAATATCAGTGGTAAAGTAGTTTTCATTTTATTTTATCAGTAATTAAAATTGTTTAAAACTATGAGGCTGGTTAGACAATAGTAATAACAATTATTGGAATGATAAACCGTAAAAAAGAAAAGAAAAGTTGGATACGAGAAAATAACTTGGAGCTGTTACCCTGGCCAGCAAAAGCCCAGATTTTAACATTATCGAAAATGTTTGGGCTCGAATACTTGCTGTTATCCGAAGACAACAAGGGCCAAATTTTATACCAGTAAACCGTAATGCACTAATTGCAGCCATTGATACCGCATGGGAAACGATTAATATTAATTATATTGATACCTTGATAGCGTCAATGAGCAGACGCCTCCAAGAATGTATCAATAATAATGGAGGTCACACCCATTATTGATTTCTTATATTTATTTATATAGTAATACCTTTATTTAAAAAAAGTTTTCATTTAATTTTAAACTATAACTTGGTATCTTAATTATAATTATGTAATAAATTCTTGTCAAAAACTAAATATATACGTTGACAATAAGAATTGCCTTAGTTTTTATTTTCACTTTTTATATTAACTACAGAAAAAATGAAACGTCATAAAATATACATTTTGTAAGGACTAAATATTATGAATAGAGAGTTTAATGATTTTTTTAATAACTTACAATAATTAGTAGGTTAGATTTATTTAAAAATAAGTAATAATCAGTCAACCCAAATAACCATGTTTAGTTTTTGATTTAATTTAAAAGTTATTGCTTGTAGACGTTTTTAAATCAAAATTATTTCTAATTTTATTTTGTAAACATTTCCTAAACAAAATTTTGATTCGATAATTAATCGAGCTATGGTGTTTAATTAGCGATACCTTCAAATATATTCTTTAAAGAAAAAAATTAAGTAAGCAACGTAAATTACCTATTTTCTAAAACGTGCTTAGTGTAATGATTCATTCTACAGTCCTTCTAAAAGATAACCCCTGCTGAGACTACCTGCTGTTAGAATTGTAAATGATACCCTTAAGCCCGCTTCACAATGTGCAAACTTTTGTTTACAGAAATTGTGGTGTCCAAGTTTTAAATTTCATGAATGTACATGTTTAGCGAAAGGAAAGATTCGGAGTGACCTGTAGTGTGTGCGGTTGTGGTTGTTTCATAGAAAGGACGTTTAAAAACAATTATTTAAATTTAAACACTTCTTTAATAGCTAAAGTTATCCTCGTATCAGTGTCAGTTAGCTGATGGTAAAAATTATTGGTTTCAATCAAATAATTGCTTTATAATTGTGTTGATGACTTCGTAACCGACAACTACAGATTTCAAATAACTATTTTCAATTTAGTTATGAAGCAAACGCACAATACTTTGACAGTCACTTTTGTAGACTTGGGTTTGAGGAACTTTACACTGATGAGCACGTGCATGTAGGTTCTGTTCGTGATGCTGCAATTATTACTGATTACGGGTTTATTCTTTTGTCAGGAATTCGATATTTTGCGTTAAGACTGCACAGCATAGCTTTTTCGCTATGTTGATGAATTAATAGCTGGTATCTGACTAACAAGTTTTCTACAAATTATCTCAATTTGATAAAATTTAATGTTATGTATTAAAATGTGTATAAAAAACTTTTAATTTTTTTTAAGCATTTGGTCATGTAGTGTGGTGGTGATATTGTTACTTAATATTAGAACGATTGTTAAAACGAATAGTTGAATTTTATAATTGAAAGTTGTTGTTGTCTAGCAATCCTGGTTGTTGTTGACAGATAGTTTAAAAAGTCAAAATAAAAAATTTTTTTTATTATGAATAAGTATAATGATAAAGTGGAAAAATACGTAGAATCAAGATTAGCGTGATTTACAACGTGTAAACACAGTCACATTTTCGCGAAACAAACACAAGGGAGATGGTTCATTTTTTTAAAAAGAAATGATTGCTTCCTTTTTTCCAAATTTCCCAGTTGTTAACAAAAAATTAATGTAGACCTCAAAATAAAAAATGACACTCGAGTGTTAATTATCCAGTTAAGAATGCGAATTCATTAAAATTGCTCGAACCGGTGTTGATCGATGTTTGGCTGTTGTAAAAACAAAGATAAAATCCTTACAAACATTTTCATGTTCTTCATGTAGAAGAATTATATTCAACAAATGACTCTCGACTTGATGCACATTTGGGCTCGTTTTCCAACATTTTGAATTGTTCTCGCAAAACATCAAGTTTCAAATTGACGACGAGGAATAAGTCTGGTTCCGTTGATCTGGCATTCTGGACGGTCCGAAAATTGGTGACTCAAAACCTCCAACGTTTCCTGAGCTGTTGCTCTATCCTAATGGAACGAATAATTTTAGTGACCTATTTTAGAAACTTTCGGGAAAAAAACTCGTTAGAAATTTACCTGTAACGCTCACAAGTTACAGTTACACTGTTTTCATGGGCGTCCTCAAAAAAAAATAGGGAGCAATTACTTTTTCACGCAAATGCTACAAAAAATTGATGATGTAATGGTTTTTATTGCATTTTATGTGGGTTCTCATTGTAAATATTATTCCACATTTTTTACGGGTTGTAGAAAACGATATATTTTCTCGGTTTACTCCATGAAAAGATATTCTTGTTTTTCCTCACTTATAAATGTGGCAACCGTATTACTAAAAGAGGATTTAGTGGTACGGTTATGCATAACCTGACAATACAGTATTGTTATTATTGTAATATATGAGTCTGTATAATAAGCATGGGCTGAAAAGGGAAACTTGTTTCCAACATCACGGTTTTTAGATTTCAAAATAGACTTTCAAACATGGCGATGGTCTACTTTTAATCAAATATGTCAAATGTATTTGAAGTATAATGAATAATTGGAATTTAAATTCAAAATATCAGATTTCTTTGACCTACGTTCTATAAAGTTCAATGTAAATCAAAAGCAAGTTACCACGTATACATAAACTTGTTGACCTAAAACTTGTGAATTGAGGTCATAGATCACTAAATTAAATCAGAGTCTTCCACTAAATTAACAGTAAAGGGTTTTAATTTAGACACCTTTAAAGGGGGCAACCAAACTTTAAATTATTTCTTCTCGAATTCAAATTTTCCGCTTAGATAGCGCTTTGCACTTTAACACACGCGGCATGCGCTATCTAAGCGATAGCTTTAATGCTTGAAACACACGTTATGCACTTTAAACGCACACATGTCGTTACAATTAACTGTTGGCATTTTTCTTAGTTTATACTATTCATACGTGTCAATGTTTACACGAGATGTCGCAAGACAAACATTTTACTTATGTTCATTGCTCCACGAGAGCTTAAAAGACCAACCGCCGTCTTGTACAGTCGTATACCGCACTTAAGTATACACCTCTGATGAGCTCACAATAAGAGCGAAATGCTGCATCAGGTGTTCTTTTGTTGCGTTTGTACTTCTGTACAAGTTATACTTGGCTTTATCGGCAACGTGTGTTACAAGCATTAAAGCTATCGCTTAGGTAGCGCTTTGCACTTTAACACACACATGCCGTTACAGTTAACTGTTGGCATTTTTCTTAGTTTATACTATTCATACGTGTCAATGTTTACACGAGATGTCGCAAGACACACATTTTACTTATGTTCATTGCTCCACGAGAGCTTAAAAGACCAACCGCCGTCTTGTACAGTCGTATACCGCACTTAAGTATACACCTCTGATGAGCTCACAATAAGAGCGAAATGCTGCATCAGGTGTTCTTTTGTTGCGTGTGTACTTCTGTACAAGTTATCTAGGCTTTATCGGCAACGTGTGTTACAAACATTAAAGCTATCGCTTAGATAGCGCTTTGCACTTTAACACACACATGCCGTTACCGTTAACTGTTGGCATTTTCTTAGTTTCTCAATTATGTTTACAAACAACACATTCATAATAAATGTCAATTTCTTTCCACAGGAATATTTTTATACCAAATCTTGCTTTTTTTATTCTGGATTTGAAGACGATTGATTTTCACCTAACTTTTGGATACCTCCTTGGCAGATATTCAATATTTATTTCAGTTTGTTGTAGAACCATCTTACGAAGTTTCCTGTTTAAAATAAGAAAGTTTTTCTTTCTTTTATCATTCCATAAATGAAGAATCTTTGATAAAGCCGTAGAACCTTTTTTCGGTCTTAGTTTGCAATGCCTTACGTGTAAAATTCAAACGAAGTCTCGAAAATATTTATATTGTTTTAACAAAACTTTCTTTATATTGCCAACCATTTTTTGTTTAGAAATTTTTTGCCCAATCTTTCAAGATATCTGCAGTTTTCATAACAGCTTTCACTGAATCCAAAAGGTAATTTTTTTTTTTTTTGAGAGCTCTTCAAACTATCGCTAAATAGAGTTTTTTCGCACCAAGTAAAGCCGTACCAAAACGGTACATTTTCCAAAACTTGTTTAAGTTGAATTTTTGTTAGCAAACACACGCGATTTGATTCTGGGAAGTAATGAAGGGGCCATCTTATATTTGTTTGATTCATTACATTGTTTGATTAAATATAAAACGTGTGTTGAAAATTAAAAGTGCAATTAAGGCTGTTTTCACAGGGAGCTATAAAGTGTATGTAAATTTATCTCGCTTATTTTTAGAAATTTTTTCCTGATTTTGCACAAACATATAGCTAACATTATTATTTATGTCGTGCAGGAACTATTTTTTTTATTTTTGTCTTTGTTGTATTTAATTTAATTAAAACGTAAAATAACAGAAAAATGGATTTCCTTATAAGCCCAAATTTCGACTCCTGCGCGACATAGATAATAATTTTCTGACAACCCTACTTTTTTTTTTATTTTTACTCAAAAATCAATGAGAAAAATTAACATTAAGTAAACGATAAATACTGAAAACTGTGGGAGAATTGTGAAATGAATGTACTCGCGGGCGAATTTTTCTGAGCGCAACAGGCCAGACTTGGAAGCCGATTAATATTAATAGGTGTATAATATATTGTTGAATTGTTGACGTCAATTTTTTTTTGTACATGACATGCATTTTAAACAGTTTTATAAACAGAAAAAACAACAAATAGCTATTTATGTTAACAAGAAATAAAAATAGTGAACCGCCTACTAGAAATCTGAAATTGTCCCGAGTGATAGAACAGCCTTAACATTTTGTTACGGTTCAAATTGCTAGAACCCGAACGTAGGTCTCAAGAGTTGCACGTTGCCACGAAAGTCAAATTTACCGCGCACGCTACGATTTTTCTCATTGGTGGATCAATTATTTACAAAATTTATCGAGACGACTTTCCTTCTATTGGACGGTTGTTGGCGTATTTCCCGAAGATAAAAGTTACACGTAAAATATCAATCAAGTTAAATTAGTGTGGAAATATAAATCCGATCGATTTCGCCGTAAGTGACTTCTTTTGCTATTTCTTTTGTTTGTCTCGTGCTTGTATTAATTCTAATTACAACGTATGCTTGAGCACGTGTCTTGACCTCATACTCTACTTGTATATTACTATTTGGATAATTCCCGAGGGCGCTGGAATGAGTAAGAGAGAATCCTTCGCTATAAAAACGTGACGACTACCACGGTATTGCCTACCTCGGAGCTGCAACGGCTGCTGTTTTGAAGGAACATATCTGTTTTCCGAGCTTTGTCGTCTAGTCCTCCTCAAAGAAATCCTGTGGCTGCCGCTCTTCTACTAGCTGTCAACTACTGTCGTTAGCAAGAACCTTCCTTATTCGAACTACATGCATCAGAACACAGCTAAGTTTATAGTTTAAGGAACCAATTCACTTTGCATGCGTTTGGAGCTCACGTACATGTGACATTAAACGGTTTGAATCCCTAGTGTATAAGCAAATTATTGTTCGGAGTAGACTCCATCCACCGACGTTTGATTTTGCTTTCACTAGCTCTATCAGAGCTGGGGTGCTTGAGATAACAAAAGGCCTTTTGGGTTGGCAGGAGCTACTTACCGTGCTAGTCCGAGTTTAATTCAAGTTTTTAAGTCACCGTGTGTAAAAGACGTGTGTACGTCGAGTTCGTTTAATCACCAATCTTAAATTGGTACGCTAACTTTAATCTGAGGTGTAACAAACAAAAGCTTAACTGAATTTAGACATATTTGATTGCGAACTCTAATTAATTTGTTGTTGCTGACGCACGTAAATTTCCTGCGACAAAATCTCTTACTTCTCCCAGATTCTTCTAGTATTTTAGGTTGTATTTGCTATATTTACATGTCTATTTGTCTTTCTGATTTGTGTTCGTTTTAGCGTAGTAGACCTGAAGTAAAACCTATTGAATTTCTGTTGGTCGGTTTTATTTCTCTCTATGACCCAGCATGTGGCGCTTCATTACGCAGTAGTTTATTTCTTTCAGTTTCCTCAAGGGCCTCTCCAACCCACCGACTAAGCCGGACACTGCTGTGCTAACTCTGACAAATACGGGATATTCCACGAATTTAGTGCGTTATTTCGAGCCAAATAGTATTGTTTTTTTCTAGGTTGTATTGCTAGAGCCGTCACTTTCTTTTTTATTTTTATTATTTGTGAACTACAACCGTTACAGTCTCCCAAAAAAGACCTTGGAAAGAACACGGTTTGTCTTTTAAATCTTGAAGTACATTAATGACCAAGAAAACAATAAAGTAGCAAAGCAATATACTCGATAGGTATAATTAATCTAATCACTAAGAATCAAAAACCCCTTTATCTTCCAATAGGTAAGGTAGAAGTGAATTTTGATATGTTTTTGATTTTTGGGATCCGATTTAAAATGTACGTTTTTGTTTTTAAAGGACATGGCCATTTGGATTCAAAGGAACGTAATATTACTTACAATATCCTGAGATTAAAAACCATATTAACCCGAGCGCTAAGTAACTGTCGCCACACACAATTAGAGAAATTAGAATAATTAAATGTATGGACTTCTTCTTCTTGGTGGTGGTAGCAAGAAAACAACTTTATGGTTTGAATTCGCCGACGTTTTGTTCCATGCGAATGGACTCTTAACTCAAGCTAAAAAATATTTATAATATTTAATAATTAAACTCATTATTGGAGGGAACGTCTACCTGAATAAATAAAAATACAAAACAATTTTTATTGTTGATTGTGCTAGGGTTACTTCGTCAAAGAAAACGCATTGAGTAAATTTCATACTGGTTGTAAGTTTCATCAGTTAATTGCTAAAATGTTTATTTGTAGAAACACTATTAACAATCAACGAATTATATATAAATAATTTAGTCTAAATTTGTAAATGGACACTTAATGATAGAACTTCCAGTCTTGTGTCCTGCTGGAAGTTCCTTCCAGAAGCACAACTGGACATGCATTGGTCCTAGTGGAAGAACTTGTGACGATATTATTTCGCAAATAATTGATTTATAGACCAATTTCTTCCTACAGTGCAGACAGTCGCGTTTACACTCATGCGTTTGAATATGAATTTTTGTATTGAAAAAATCTTCTGGGGATTTTAGTTATTTGAAATTGCCAGTTCCGATGATTTATCTTCATTTGCTCGCAAAATTTATACCTTATTTCCTATTTGCTGACCGTCGTGAAAAGGTGTACATGGAAAATGTTGTCTAAAAGTTGAACAATTAGACATGTGCTTTGTAACATCGATTAAAGTAAAATCATCCCATTCAAATTAAAGAATAAGTCTTCGACTACTGTTCCTGTGAAAGTACCTTTTTGTTACTTTCTTTTGTTTTAATAAAATATTTGCTATCACGGGTTCTATCAATTGCAGGCACCTTTCTTTTTTGTGGGTTTTCCCCTTTGGCTTTTTCTGCTGGTCACTGTAGACGTAGTCCGTTTTAATTAATCAATGAATCTTTAATTCTGGTTCTGCTGGTAAGGATAATAATCCGAAAATTAAAAAATATCGAAGTGGACCTGGTATTATCACCAACGTTGAAATTCAACCTACCTTGGGACCGCCTTCTGGTCAAGGACATCATCCAAGATAAGCTTGTTATCTGGTTCTTTGTGAGCAGCCCAGTAACTGTTATAAACGGACTCCATTTTGGTTTTCCTTTTCTTCATTGGATAATAAAATATTAGATTTGGATACGGAAGCTGTCATATCTGCCAATTAACTGTCGAGCACCGAAGACTTCATATTTATACAAGCTAAGTTAATTCTTTTATGCATGTCGTTCATAAATTTTGTCGCGTTCTATGTATTTCGTACCGCGGCCGTGAGTTTAGCAACGTACCTTTTTGGCGCTGTATAGATAATTTTGTAAGCTTTGAAACTATTTAAATAATCGGCCAAGGTCCGGTACTTTCCGTAATTGTTGTCAAGTACATTCCGAACAATATTTGCAACGTGAACTCGGTGAATCGCTTGCATGGAAAAATCGGTGCTACGACTGTCAAAGGTGTATAATACGCTAACCTATTTGGGGCGTTTGTGGCTCGAATTATTATTCGTGCCTTAACTCGCTCTCGTGAATTATTATTATTTTATAACTATATTTTGCTATTCATTCTAAATGATATTATCTATTGTTGTGTCGAGGTGTTTCTATGTGTGTTAATTGAACTCTAGTCGCTATAATAATATACATATTTCTATCCACGTACGGTTTGTTTCTGTGTCTACGAGTTCCTAGTTCTCAATAAGCGCACACCCACTTCCGACTAAGGAGGAGTTTTTTTACAAATAAACCGTTTATTTATTTAATCGTATGGTACATTTTAAATATTGTATTGTGATGTAAGTGTTATGTATGGTGCCCCAGAAGATCAGTATAAACCTATACAGTGTGGTGACGAAACCGTGTGCAATTGTGGATTGGTTCGTCTTGGCAAAGCATTTACTTCAAGGTTTAGGAAAACCACTTACACCTAAACATGCCAACCCTTACCCACCCTAGTATTCACATGTAATAATTTTAATTAAGTGTGTAATGTGATTGTGTTTTGTGAAATTGTGTTGTACATTTTTTCCTAATTATCCGGGAGGGTCTTGATGACCAAGTCCGGAAACCAAAGTGGTAATTCTCAGGAACAACATGTTTTTCTTGTTGACCATGGAGTACTGTAAGGTACTAATCACCTTCCATATTTTATATTTGCACCAAAAAAACCCTAAAAAACACACACGAAAAAGAAACTCTAAAGAAACATTGACGTACGTTTTGACGTTTAATTCCGGAAGCCAAAGTGGTGATTCTCAGGAACAACATGTTTCTCTTGTTGACCATGGAGTACTGTAAGGTACTGATCACTTTCCATATTTTATATTTGCACCAAAAACCCTAAAAAACACACACGAAAGGAAACTCTAAAGAAACATTGACGTACGTTTTGACGTTTAATTCCGGAAGCCAAAGTGGTGATTCTCAGGAACAACATGTTTTTCTTGTTGACCATGGAGTACTGTAAGGTACTAATCACCTTCCATATTTTATATTTGCACCAAAAAAACCCTAAAAAACACACACGAAAAAGAAACTCTAAAGAAACATTGACGTACGTTTTGACGTTTAATTCCGGAAGCCAAAGTGGTGATTCTCAGGAACAACATGTTTCTCTTGTTGACTCATGGAGTACTGTAAGGTACTGATCACTTTCCATATTTTATATTTGCACCAAAAAAACCTAAAAAACACACACGAAAAGAAACTCTAAAGAAACATTGACGTACGTTTTGACGTTTAATTCCGAAGCCAAAGTGGTGATTCTCAGGAACAACATGTTTTTCTTGTTGACCATGGAGTACTGTAAGGTACTAATCACCTTCCATATTTTATATTTGCATCAAAACCCCTAAAAAACACACACGAAAAATCTCTAAAGAAAATTGACGTACGTTTTGACGTTAAAATTAATGAATTAATAAATAAATAATATTTTAATAAACCGTAACAAACTATTTTTGATTTTTTACTGTGCTGGAGTCGCAACATTTAGTACACTTCAAATTCTCGGTAAGAGATAATATCGGAAGCTACTGATGAATTTGCCATTTTTCAATTATCACGTAACTTCGCATCTATTGCACGGATCGGGTTGAAGTTTGCACATGTAGACCATTTTGTACTGAACCCATCTGTACCAATTACATAAGGCTAGTGATAACTCAACGCCTAAAAAATACATTAACAAGACAGAAGTACGCTTAGTCGCTCGATCATTAATGCCCGTATAAACCTTGATCTTTTCACGCACTTTGTGCTTACGCTGGCGT
Source organism: Abscondita cerata (assembly GCA_030710515.1). NCBI lineage: Eukaryota > Metazoa > Arthropoda > Insecta > Coleoptera > Lampyridae > Abscondita > Abscondita cerata. The sequence continues at coordinate 77,532 of JALBCR010000480.1, forward strand.
AGTTTTTTTCTATGTAGTTTTTCTTCTGTATTGAGAACTCGGCAAAACTCTACAACTACCTAATTAAGGAGTATTCACATTAGGGAGCCTGGCTTAACTATTAGTAATGAAAAGCTGTCGTTTTCCAAAGAGATAAATAGATAGGACAGATAAAATAGAACAAATTGATGTGATAATAATGAGTATTCAAAACTTATTTTACAAAAACATTCAGTAAAACAAATTATTTTTTGTAAATGTTTATTTATTAACCAAATGGATTTTTGTTTATTAAGCTGCCTTCGAATTGTTAATCGATGTCTACTAATGTGTTGTGCTTCCTAAACAGGGTTCGATTCCGATTGCAGTATTTTGTCAAGGGAATTTAATATTTTGAAAAAATATTAAACTCATTTTATAAAATTGTATTATGAATATCCATAGTAATTTTATTAACAAAAAAATTACTACAATTGGGATCAAACCCGGAGTTTGTGGCGTAAATCATAATAACAATTTAACAGTTTTTTTTATTAAAATACGCTTTATATTAAACACTTGCATTACCAAACAAACACGGTATACAGAAATATGTGTAAATTTGAAATAATACTTTCTTGAACGTTTTTTTTTTTAATTTTCTCTCTCAAAGATGTGTGTTTTGAATTTCAACCAAGTCTTAAAATTAAATAGACAAAAATTGTAACTTGACTGTAATTTTAAATTATGACAATAAACTAATTCGCAAAATTGCTTTTGTGTTCGTTTAAGTTATTGGCAATAACAAAAAAACAATAATAATCGTAATACTAAACTTTAACTACAGAAATATAGGCAGGATATATCATCTTTAAAATATCTTACTGCATCTAGTCGGGACACGTAATCATTTTGTGTTGGCATAACGAAAACGAGATTCATTCATAAGGTACGCGTTTCACGTATGAGCAATATAAATTCTTTCAGCATTGGTGCGCTTTTCTGATTGTATTGTCGCCCACAACTCAAGAATTTATTTTTAATAAATATACCAACACATTCTTATAATAAAGTTCGGTCCCACTATAGAATGAGTTGAACATTAGACTACTTATTTAATATACCATTATCGTATTAATTATCTATTAAACTTACTTTATGTTAAACATTTATTGATAATTATTCAGTTCATAATATTATATACAGGGTCCTGCATTAGTGTGTCGTTCTTTCCTAGCGCCTAGCCCTTTGGAGATAGGTAAAGAAAGTTTAAACTAAACATACTTGGTTTTAAAGAGATCTACTTTGTAAAATTATTTTTAACGATACAGGATAGTAGAACGCGGACAGCTCAACCTTGAAAGTTGCCCTGAGGGTACTTCCACTTGACGTCATCTGTGACAGCTTCAAACCCCGCGGCTATAATTAGGCAAAGCCTAATTAGGCTAACAGCCTCTCACCTACCTCTCACCTCATCAGGCAGTTCCCTAATTAGGCCTCTCACCTCATTAGGCTGTTGTTGTCAACAGGCTGTTGACGTCAATGGAAAATACGGCCTCTCACCTCATTAGGCTGTTGTTGTTGAAGTTGATTTCCATCATGGCGGATGTTTCGGCGGTCGATTTGAATTTCCAATCATGGCGTCCTAAAGTTTTTTATGAATTTAAAAACTTGGTTGAGATTCGAACTTGCAACCATTGCATTACCGAGCCAAGGCTTTAACCACTAGGCTACGGCGACAATTGAAAGATGGAGTTTGAAGTTTGTATATAGCTGTAAAGGTTGATTAAGATGAATTAATGATGGTGTAAAATGTAGGATAAGACCTGTTGATTAAAAAGTTGAATAAGGATAAAACATTTAATAAACAAGATGAAAAAGGATAAAAACATATATTTATCACTCTCATTCATTATAAACTAATTCACAAACAAAAATAGCAATTACGTACCGCCATCTTGTACGACGTATGATTGATCATTTAATAAACAAGATGAAAAAGGATAAAAAACATATATTTATCACTCTCATTCATTATAAACTAGTTCACAAACAAAAATAACACTCACGTACCGCCATTTTGTATGACGTATGATTGATCATTTAATAAACAAGATGAAAAAGGATAAAAAACATATATTTATCACTCTCATACTTTTATAAACTAGAAAACAAACACGAAAAACAATTACCTAAAGCGGTTCAATATGGCTGTCAAACCAACATTTTTCTTTATTAATTACATTAACCACGGCTTTAACAACTACTTTTAAATTTACAGCTGATTAAAAATTTAACATGCTGAGGTTCGAACCATTAACGATTGATACACAATCTTTTGTAAACAGATGACACCATAGAAATAAAATGCAAAGTTTATTTTGAACAGTAAAATAAAATTTAAAAAATAAAATAGTTGTCATGTATACTCAATGTATTACCAAACATCCGGTATGATGGAAATATTTGAAATCAAAAATAGGTAATTAATAATTTTGTAAACTATTAAGATGTGAAATTGATTTTTGTGTAATCATTGTGTATAAGTTTGTACAAAAATTAAAATTGTTTAAACTAATAAGACTGTTTTTGCATAAATACACTTGAATAGTTTTTACCTAAGATCTTTTTCGATAACAGGTATATAATCATTGGTTGATTTCTTCAACACTGCAGCATCTTCGTTTTGACGAATAAAAAAACTAAAAATTTGAAACAACGTATTGGAAAAATTTAAACGTAACTACTTGAGTAGGTTCAAACGTCGTTTCTAATTAAAAAAAAAAAACAACTCTTTATCGATACTATATTTTTGTTAAATCATTACGGTCTTTCTGTCAGTTAAAACATAATTAATGTATGATATGCTCGTACGTATGCGGATTTTGTAAAATCAGGAAATGAAGAAGTTGGTGTACATTTTCCTAAGACGTTTTAAATAATTGAAATTTGTAATACAAACAGTTTAAGTATCAGATATGGAATGTTTTTATTTATTACTCATTATTTATCACATTTTGAGTAAAAATAGTCTGAATTTAGTTTTAAATATTTAAAGAATCTGTGATCAGTTGTTTCATAAAATTACTAGTTTCATTTAAAAACATTTTATTCAAATTTGTTATACAGACTCAGTGAAGTTCGAATTTCTTCCAAGATTTTAAAACAAAAAAGAATTAAAAATTGTAATTTGATGTGATTGTATATTCACTGTATTAGTTTTTTCACTACATCTTAATTGATTTTAATTACCTACTTGCAATGGAGTGAACCGTTCTAGAAATAAAATGTAAAGTTTATTTTGAACAGTAAAATAAAATTTAAAAAATTAAATAGTTGTCATGTATACTCAATGTATTACCAAACATCCGGTATGATGGAAATATTTGAAATCAAAAATAGGTAATTAAAATGGGATGTCTATGTTACCAGCTATAAATATTTCATCTTTCTAAAATAAATACGTTATAGATTTTTTCTATATAATTTTTTCATCTATATCGTTTAGTTTATTGATTTATCCCATCTAAATGTTCTACGCCACCGGTGTATTATTCTCCCAACTAAAACGTACATTTTTAAATTTTTTTCTATCTAAAAAATACGTCATCATGTTAAAATGATGCTCAGTGTAATGTTTTATACATATATGATATTCGTGTTTTGTGAAATAGTTTATAATGTACGTCATCTGTGTTTGTGGAATAACTTATAAAGTAATACATTTATGTATGTATATGAGATAAAACCTGAAACATCCGCTTTGACTAACATGGGTACAAAATATTTAGTTAATATCATGTTCTAAATATTTAATTGCATAGATATACTAATATTTTATTTGGTGTGATTAGTGGTTTATTAGAAAAAAGCTAAGATTATAAACGATATTAAGTAATTAAGTAAATTAAGTCATACTTAAGTAGGATACATGTTAAAAATATCTTTGTGAATACGGTAGATGATGTAAAAAATCGTTTAGCGAAGTACTTCTATAATAAAATTAGTGCAACATTTGTTTTTTGTCAACTTTCAAAAACAGAGTTTTGCATATCAAACGAATTTTTGTACAATAAAGTTTTTAATTGATTATCTTGTCAAACAGTGTATTAAGTTTGTCCAAATGCGTTGGTTACATGTAAACATATTAGGTATTTTGAATGATTACATTTTTGGTTTTTTTTTTAACAATCGCCTTAATTGAGTGACGGAAAAGTTGTTTTTAACTTTCACACAATAGGGATATTCCGTAAACAAATCCATTAGTGGCAAGTACTTTTAAATTTACATTTGATTAAAAAAATTTAACATACTGAGGTTCGAACCATTAACGATTGATACACAATCTTTTGTAAACAGATGACACCATTTTGACATGATGACTTATGATTTTAAAAACATACCTGTTCAACATGTTAATTACATTAACTACGTATTTGACATATAGTTTTGAATTTACATTTGATTAAAAAAACTTTAACATACCGAGGTTCGAACCATTAACGTTTGATACACCACCACTACGTATTTAACATATAGTTTTCAACTTTACATTTGATTAAAAAAACTTTAACATACCGAGGTTCGAACCATTAACGTTTAATATACCACCACGTATTTAAAATATAGTTTTGAATTTACACTTGATTAAAAAACTTTAACACTTCAGGGTTCGAACCATTAACGTTTTAATCACAAACACGAAAAACAATTACCTAAAGCGCTTCAATATGGCTGTCAAACCAACATTTTTCTTTATTAATTACATTAACCATGGCTTTAACAAGTACTTTTAAATTTACACCGGATTAAAAAATTTAACATACTGAGGTTCGATATGGCTTCAGAGTCAGTGGTAGATTTAAATTATAACCTGTAGTGGTTGTACAAGGTTATTTTTTCGAACACATATTTTCAAAATAAGTAATATACGTTTTTATTCTAAAACAATTTAAAACGTGGAATATCGAAAATAAAATTTTAAAAATTGGCGGTGAAGTTAATTTAAAAATTTTAAATTAGAGTTTAAGTCGGTACTAAATTTTAAAGCTGACGAAAAAACCGAATAACAACGCAAATTAAATTTAAAAAATCATAAAATAAAATCCCGCGCACTAAATTTTAAAGCTGACGAATAAAACCGTTAATGAAATATTTACAAAAGTTACCAATTGCAAAAATATAATTTTAAAACATGTAGAAAGTTGTTTGTCGAATTTTAAATAGAGGATTTCAAATAAAATCATTCGTTATAACATTAAAAAATAAAAAATGTTAATTATAAACGTTGCAATGAAAATAAAGAAATCATTCGTTAACATTGAAATGAAATTGGTTAAATAAATAAAAACGCAAAACAATTATAAACTTTTAATGAAATTAAATAAAACGTCAAGATAGTGGTAAAAATAATTTTTAAGTAGTTGTTAATGATTACGAGTTGCAAGGTATAATATTTTATTGCGTGTGGCAATAACTAACCAATCTAAGAAACATATAGGTACTAAAATAACGAAAACAGAGAGATTTACAAAGTTGTATAAGTAAAATTGAACAAATACTAATATTGATATTCGAAAAACACTTACCCTGTTGGAACAATTCACAAACATTTTATTTAAATGAACGCGTTTTAATTTATCAATATTGAAAATTACATGCACATACAGACTCGTTCAAAATCAAACTGACTGTTAAGAATGCACTTTCCAACTATTAGAAATTTGTCGATGGCTATTAATCCACAAGGACTAATAATGTTTCGCTGGTGAAATTTTAACGACACTAATGAATAATTGACATTCCTCTGCTTTCAAAATTGCATAGTTTCTAGTGAATCATTGCAAATATTTAAAAATAATGTAAAATTTTAAGAAAAACGGAAAAAGATCGTATTCAGAATTTTGTTTTAAAAACAATAAAGTACAATCGACAAACGAGTCATCAAAAACGAATGCGTGACATAGTATTAAACACTTAAAGGGTATAAATACAATAAAAAGTACCCTCTAATCTGCAATAAAAATATAAAACGTAATTTTATTTTGTAAGTGATTTCCGTTTACAAAATCAAAAACTAAACTCAAAAGTTTACTCAAAAAAAAATATGAAACAATTAACACTAACCAAAATCTTCTTAAGGAAACAAACTATTTGTACCTACTGATTGAAATGCAATTTCGGAGTTTGAATCGCTAGCCTTTATTCACTAATTCAGTACAATCAAATTAATTCTTACTTCGAAAACTGTTAATTGAATAAAACATAAATCTTTAGACAAAACGCTGTTAAAAATAATTCTTACACCCATTCCCGTCTTAATTGATACCTTTTACTGCCTAACAAATTTTGCATGGTTAACATTTACAGATTCTTTTATTGCCTGATACATAGTTACGAGTTTAATAATTTTTACAGTACAGAATTTTTACAGTACAGAACGATAATGATCGTTGTTCATGAGTAGGTAAACTACAGATTTTCATCTGAATTTCAAATTTTCTTATATTTTACGTCACAACTAAAAAGTTAAAATTAAATTTAACTACAATTATTGAAAAATAAATCTTTATTTCGAATAAATTTTTTATAAATTTAACAAAATCGTTTTTGTAAAACATAAATTGTACAATAAAATAATAAGATGGTCATTATTGATTAAATTAGTATCAAACAATTTCAAAAATTCTAAAGTATTAATATTACAAAGTTTAAATAATAAATACACAAGACAATACTGGCCGCAGAAACCTGAATGGAAATCTTGCAGTGTTTGAGCATTATAAACCCAAGTTCGACAATTACGATCTAAAAATTTTTGGTGATTATTTTCAGGAGGTCTTCCAAATGAATCAAAGTATTCTCCGTTTCCATATTCATCAATGAAAAATGCTGCCCAGTGTTGCCCTGGTTTGTTTGAGGGATCGGTGTTTGCAATTACAGCAGCAGGTCTCGGTATACGATGTGGAAGTTGATTAGAAGCACAGACAATGCGTTGTACATTCTTGATGCTCGGAATACTCTTCAGCTGGTGTGCAAGCTCGACCTGGTACATCTTTACCATTAGTTCTGGACCACTCGCATAAAATTAATGCATGCTCCAATGCACATGACGGGTTTTCAATATTATGATGAAGACATTTGACTGCTTCCATATTTTTCTTTAATACTTTAAACGATGGACACTCAATCCCTTCCATGTTTATTGTTGGTTTATTCAAAAATTTTAAAGTGTATTGTTTTTCGCTACCTTTCACAAAAATTGTGTTAAAGGGTGTTAACATTTTTGCGAGTTCGTTTTCAAAATTTTCGTAATTAATGTAGCCATCACTCCACCGTAATCCGTGAAAGTAATTTTCCAAATAACGGATTTCTCGTTTTACTGAATTTGGCAACTTTGAATAATGACTTGGTGGTTTTATAAATAAAACTTCACAACAATGTCCATCGGAAGACACGATACCAATTTCCTTAGGAATAAATTTTTATCTTCTCCTCGAAATCCCTGTATGTCAACAAAAGCATCCATTCTGGTGAGACGTTGTTTAATAACTGATATGTTCTTAACTACTGAAATCAACCATCACATTTCGGTGTTTATCAATCTCGATAACGTTGTCAAACTCTGCGTATACTAAACAGTTTACAGTTTCCGCCAATGCATCTTCAAACCCTACCTCTATTCGCAGAGAACCATTTTTACAAGATTCCACTGGAAATTCATATTTGCAGTGAGATCTGCGGTTAAGTCAAATGCTGTCAAACAGTAACCTTTGGCATAATCTTCGAGAGAAATTCCATTTCCTTCATTTAGAAAATGAATACCGGTTCCTGAGAATAATGTATGATACGCTCGTACATATGTAGATTTTGTAAAATCGGGTTGAAGTGGTTTGGATGGTATTTGTTGCCCGTCAATGTATAGTGAGAGGTAATTAATTTTATAATGTTGAAAATTGTAAGGATTAACAGCGTAATCGCCATTGAACGCTTTATTCGATATAAATCCTATAATGCAACGTTTTGGCAATTGACCCAAGAACACATTATCTAAAGATTTTCTTTGTAGTCCTGATGGAATGGTTAACACTTTAACGTCCGCTTTAGTTATTGGATATTTTGCAGTTGCAGATTGTAACGCTTTCGTGTGTGCAAGAAGTATTGTAGGATTAATTCTCATCCTTCTTACCAACAAACTCGCATCTAAAATTTTAACTTTGTATGTAGATCCTGATGCAGCCATTAAATTGAATGAGTCTCTTGAACGAACAAATTTTATTTTCATTTCAACTCCGTTGATTAAAAATTTTTCTTGATTGAATATATCTGAATGCACATGTCCTAACATTTCAACATGTTTACTAGTAGATGTTAATGTTTTACGTTTACTAAATCCAGCGTTATCTTCTGTCAATTCATCAAATTTTCCCGGTGTATCTCTGTACCACAAACTACAAGTTAGATGCGATTCTTTTGCATCTGGTCCATAATTTAACAACGTTTCAATGTATGATCGGTAAGCATAAGTATTATTTGGTGGTGAAACAAGTTTTTGGTTTAAATAAACTTCAACTTGATTAAATAACGAATGCATCCAGTTGTTCACAGGTCCTACAACTTCGTTAACTGTTAACATTGAATCATCTTGCTTCACAATTTTAGTTGTAATGTAGAGCATCGTTTGACTTAAGTCCAGGTAATCATTACCATTTCCAGGCACTACAAATTCAATCGGTGCATCGTCACTCAGTGAAGATAGTGGTTTATAAAAATCCATTCTCCCGATTCAATCGAAGTTTGAGTTGACGGAAGTGCAAATAAATCTAATTCAGACTTGACGCATTCACAAGATTGGGCATGGAGAAAAGCCATTATTAATTTTGTCCAAATATATCGTTGTAAACGAGATTAGAAACTTTTCGCTTAGGTTTTAACGTTTTTCTGTTAACAAGTGGTGATGAATGACTCGATATTTTCTGACGAGGCTTTTTATATCCCGATCCTTGCATTAAATTTTCGATTTTAACATCGGCTTTCCGTTTCAGATTTTGACCGGCTTCGCGCGTTCTATCTATGAAAGATTCTTTCATTGGTTTATTCTCTATGACATCACCCAGAATATTAGTTCCAGTTCTCAACACTTCTTTCCCTACCGCTTTAGCGCCAGATTTAAATAATGGAAGAACTGAACGAAATAATCCTCCTAACCAGCTTCCAATTCCGTGCCCTCGTTGATACGGAGCTCCCCTGTAAATAGCACCGATACCGCTACCAGCTTGATTCATGTAATATTGTTGATACGGACAAGCCATATTACTTAACTTTTTAAAATGAAGTTTTAAATTCAAAGTTCCAAACTCGAATGGCATTGCAGTACCCGTTTCAGTCCTTATATTCATTTCGATATTCTCAAACTCTCTTCGCATTACAGGAATGTAATGTACCGGAGAGTAAACTATATCTTTGTGACAGCCATAATTATAATTATCAGAAGTGACGTTCACAATTCTTAAAAGTGGTGATAAAATGTCACCGACAAATTGAGGTTCCACAATATCACAATAAACAAACATTTGCGAGGGTATACCAGTCCATATGTTTGCAGGATGTTTTGCAGTTTTTTGCATTGCCAAATTTTGATCAGGGGTAAAACCCAATTGTAATGCTAACCGTTTAGAAAATCCTAGTACGCTTAGAAATGTGTTTAGAGTGAGTGAAATTCGTTTAGTTATTTTATTGTATTCAAAGTTTATTAGTGGTTTGATTAACTTGTGATTATTAATTATATCCAGAACGTCTTCGATTGTTTCATAGTTGCCGGCTGGAATTTTTATGATATGCCATTTGTCGTCAGAATAAACAATTTGTTCACCGTCTTTAAGAAAAAGTTTACAGCTTTTTCTAATACATCATCTACATAATATTCCTCGTTATCTGGTGGTTCAATGCGATAAAACATTAAGTTTTCAGCTTCACCAACGGCTAAGAATGAACAAGGGTATTGTAGCTCAGAAACTCCGACAACCCATTCTCCAACCAACCTTATACGTTTAGGTAGTTGGGTTGTGAAATTAGCGGTGGTATTATTCGGAAAATAGTGTATGGAACTATTGCTCAACAGTGTCAAGTAAAACTCGTTCTCCAAATTCATAATTGTTGTAAATCTTTAGCGTATACCCAGGAATTAAATTTCTCACCGTACCCGCTCCACTTTACAAAATATTGTTTATTTCGACCTTTACCTTTTTCTTTTAAAACTTTTTCAATTTTGTACGTTGTGTTGTAATCAATTGTAACTGGTTGTAGTTCTTCTTCATAAAATGTTCCTTCAATTGGTTCACTGTTTAAATCCACAATTTGATAGACGGGTGGTTTGCGTTTTATAACTTTAACTATTTTAAATATTTCTTCACTCCAATTTGCAGTGTAACCTTTCTCGAAGACTAATTTGTTTCTGCTAATTCTTACATGCTGATTCAGTTTATATTTAGGTGAACGCTGAATACCTACACCGTCATGGTATAGATTTTTCCAAACTTGTAAAATGTTTTCGTCGTTGACATCATTGGGAGCCATTTTTATACTTCGATGGTATCTGTTGTTATAAGATAACACCAAATCGGTAAGAGTTTGAATAAGTAAAATAACGCCACATTCTTGTTTTAAGAGTTCTATTAAATCATTCTACTACAGCAGCTTTTACATCAGGATTATTAGTTACATAAAAAGTAATGTTTTTGTCTTTAAAAATTTTTGAACAGGTCTAGCGATAAATTCTTTTCCTTTATCTGTTTGAATACTTTCAGAAATATTTTGAGCTTCTTCAAAAATATTAGTAAATGCATCAGTAATGTTTTTAGCAGTTTTAAATTTAATAGGTCGTACCCATGCCTTTTTTGGTGAAAACATCGATTACTGTTAATATGTAATTGTAGTTATCGTTATGTTTCCGTATACTCTGCATATCGCATAAATCTGCCTGCCATAATTGAAACATATTATTTACAATATATTTATTTCTCGGAAATCGTTTTTTAACAGGTTTGTGTACAGTATACGATTCTTGCTTCCGTAACCAGTTTCCTACATCATTTCTTGAATATCTATTTTTACACTTTGTATTAAAGAATTTGCGCCAGCAAATCCAACTTCATTAGCAGGGTCGAAATATATCGTGTTTAATTCCATGATTACAGTTTCAAATTTTCCCAATTTAAAAATGTTGATGGTGTTTTACTCAGCGGTGGTGATGTTCTTGTACGTGTAGGAGTACCTTTTTGTATAGGACTTCTTGATCTAGTCCGATGTATTGAGGTTTTCGCTTCGTTGTCTAGTTTTTTAAGTTCAAAATTTTGTTCTACTGGAGATACTACACTTCTCCGTTTTAAATTTCCGATTAGTTCGTGCGGGAAATTAACTTCTTTCATAAACGTTGCAAATTGTGGCCAACCTATTGGACTTGTATTTTTTCGAGGTCTGATTGCGTCATGCACCAAGTCTATAATATTTGACGAAGGAATTATTTTACCTTTTATTGCGACAGTTCCGTTTTTGTCCCACATTATATCACTCGAAGCATTTAACATTTTCATGAAACTAACACCTTTTTTCTTATACATAGTAGGAAGTGTATCTACAATTTCAGTGTCAGACATGCCTTCAGATTTTTCTTGTATTGGTATAGATTCTTCTTGTATTGGTATGCTTACAGGTTGTCGAACTTTATCGGTAAAATGTAAGTATCTTTGAAGAACTTGATTATACTGCATCCATTTATCGTGATCAGAAAGTTTAGAATTCAAAATATTGTACATCTCGTTATCTAGTTGTGTTAATACATTATTTCCAACAGTTTCTGATGATTTCATTTGTTGTATTAATTCCGGTGGTACAAGTAACATCTTCTTTGCATGTTCCATGTTTAACCAAAAATGCTACTTATTACTCCACTTAGTAAAGGTGCAATGAGAAGTGGAAGAAATGCGCCTCCTTGCTGAACCAAAATTTCCTTTTTCTTTTGATAGGTTCTCCAGGTTTTACTAATCTTCTCAAGATGTGTTTATGTTGCGAAAGTCGTGATTTCTGGTGACGTGATAGAGGAATTTTTCCTTTTAAAGTATTGTATACGCATTCGCAGATGCAATGAACTTGTTTATCGTCTGCACATTTTAGCAATGCAAGACGTTCTTTATTTCCAAGTTTCGCTAATGCGCGAAGAAGTTCAGAGTGTTTAACAAGCACCTTGGGCATTATTGATGGATTATTACAAATTTATCTGAACGAGTGTATTTAAATCGAGCTTCGGTAACGAACTAAATCCGGTGTAGATTGTTTTAAATCGAAGAGTAGGTAGCCATGGGGTTTAGATGTAGCATCAATGTAAGATTCTTCTAAAAATTTAGAATTTTCAGGACAAATCTGTCTTGTTAAATGTTTAATTTGGGCTTTGTCGCGCGGATTTTTGAATAATACAATGTAATGCGTGTTTAAGGAAATGTCGCGCTGGCCTTTTCCTTGATGGAATATATTTTGAGTTAGGAAAAACACACTTAGATTACGGTGATGGCAACCTTTTGTAAATATATCCACAATTGAAGCATTTGCTTCACGCATTAAATCATCAATTATTATTAAAACAGGTTCTACACCGTTAAACAGATCCATACTCGGTAAGCCTTCTTGAAATTGCACTTCAGGTAATTTTTTGTAAAGGGGTTGCCATTCGTCGTAAAACCAGAATATTTTTTCAAATTTAGCATCACATACTACGTTTATTTCTTTTAAGAAATTTACAATGAAATATGATTTACCACAACCTGAGGGGCCTGCAACAATCGCAGAAAATGGGTGTTCGAATTGATACATATTACTCGTCAATAGTTAAATGATGAGTAAGGAGGTTTTTAAATTAAACGTGTTAATATACTCAATTTTTATTTTACAAATTATAAATAATTACAAAATTATTTGTACAAAAACCGATCATCATAAGATTCCATATAATTTTTATTGTGAGGGATACAAAATGTGGAAATTTATTAACTAAATCTTGTAATGTAATATTCTCCTTATATTTTTCATCCAACACTTTAATGAAGTCGTCATACCCGATTTCTTCTATATCTACGTACTCTTGATAACCAACATTTTTCTTTTTATCAATTATGTTAACCACATCTTTAACAAATTCATAAAATTGAAAATCAGACTTTTCCAATTTTTGCATTCGAGATGTAAAATAATTCTTCATTTTTCTAATAGATTGTAGCGAAGTAAGACCTAAATAAAGTTGATACTTTTCATCGTTCTTCTTTGATATGAAGCGTACAGCATTCAATTCTGTTGTATGGATTGTATAATCTTCAAACTCGTATTTTCCTACATCTTTATGACGGAGCGTTTCAATGATATCATCAAGTTCATCCAGAAACGATTTAAATTGTGACAACGTAAAATGTACTGTAGAATTAAACCCTGATTTGATTATTTTTAAACAAGGTTTAAAATCATTGTAAACATCCATTCCAAAACAAACTGATTTGGTATAACTTTTGTTTAGCGGAATAAATACCTCATTAAGCAGTGTATTTTTCTCACGTTGTTCTAGATTCTGTTTACAGTCTTCATCTGTTGTGACACCATATGATTTTCGAGCTTCGTTGTACATTTTATAGTCCACTTCTGAAGGTCTGTACACTGGTGATTGTGGCCTATGGTAAGGAGTTGTGTTCTTCTTGGTAGAGTTGAATTTGAATTTACCAGCCATTTTAAAATAAGTACTGTCGAGACACTTCAAGACTAAATGTTAGACACAAAGACGTCGCTTTTATACAATTCTGATATCATGACGTCAATGTTATTGGGAAAAACGTATATTACTTATTTTGAAAAATATGTTTTCGAAAAAACAACCTTGTACAACAACTTTAATTTAAATCTAGCACTGACTCTGAAGCCATACTGGTTTAACAGCCATATTGAATCGCTTTAGGTAATTGTTTTTCGTGTTTGTTTTCTAGTTTATAAAAGTATGAGAGTGACGAATATATGTTTTTTATCCTTTTTCATCTTGTTTATTAAATGATCAATCATACGTCATACAAAATGGCGGTACGTGAGTGTTATTTTTGTTTGTGAACTAGTTTATAATGAATGAGAGTGATAAATATATGTTTTTTATCCTTTTTCATCTTGTTTATTAAATGATCAATCATACGTCATACAAAATGGCGGTGCGTGAGTGTTATTTTTGTTTGTGAATTAGTTTATAATGAATGAGAGTGATAAATATATGTTTTTTACCCTTTTTCATCTTGTTTATTAAATGTTTTATCCTTATTCAACTTTTTAATCAACAGGTCTTATCCTACATTTTACACCATCATTAATTCATCTTAATCAACCTTTACAGCTATATACAAACTTCAAACTCCATCTTTCAATTGTCGCCGTAGCCTAGTGGTTAAAGCCTTGGCTCGGTAATGCAATGGTTGCAAGTTCGAATCTCAACCAAGTTTTTTAAATTCATAAAAAAATCTTTAGGACGCCATGATGGAAATTCAAATCGACCGCCGAAACATCCGCCATGATGGAAATCAACTTCAACAACAACAGCCTAATGAGGTGAGAGGCCGTATTTTCCATTGACGTCAACAGCCTGTTGACAACAACAGCCTAATGAGGTGAGAGGCCTAATTAGGGAACTGCCTGATGAGGTGAGAGGTAGGTGAGAGGCTGTTAGCCTAATTAGGCTTTTCCTAATTATAGCCGCGGGGTTTGAAGCTGTCACAGATGACGTCAAGTGGAAGTACCCTCAGGGCAACTTTCAAGGTTGAGCTGTCCGCGTTCTACTCAGGATGTTCCGTTTTTATGGGATGGCAAAAAACATGGTTTTTTATAATGGAACATCCTGTATCTTTTACGGTGTTTTGGCGTAGTTTCTCGCCCTCTACATTGTGTTTTAATTATTTTTTGGTTTCCTGTCAGTGCTAACAACTTTTAACTGTTTTTCTGAAAAAAGGCTTTACTTTAATTTTAACAGCGACGCACAGAGGGATATTTAAGGAATCTAGGCGGCCAAAAGTCAATCTAACTAATTTGGGAAAACCCAACTAAAATCAAGTACCTGAGTTAGGGGACATTCCAGTGAACAATATGTAGCACCTCCCACCCTTCTCCCTCGCACGCCGCCTGCTCTATCGGCGTCATTTGCAATTCGATCATCGAAATCTAGCATACGTATTTTTTCTGAGCGATTTTGTGAAAACGCTTTTATAGTGAATAATTATTTTTTACCTTAATCTTGTTCGGAAAAGTGATGGATTCTGATTCTACAGGTAATTAACCTATTTTATTGTAATATATTTTTTCATTTTATTCTATAAATGTATACTTTTGAGGTTTTAAAGTAATATTTTTAAAAGACTGATTTTCCAACGAAGTGCATACTTATCAAGCCATAAGTTATAGTATCGGGGTAGATCCGGCATTCCTTTTTATTAATATTACAACTTCGAGTTTTGAGTAGTACGGAATCAAAAAATTAACCTGCAAAAATCAGCGATTTGGAAAATCTCAGTACTTTTACTTTTTCCCACGAAAAATTCTGAATATGTGAATGAAGTTTAATGAATTTGAAAGCAACATTTTGCATGTTTTAGGCGGATTGGGTACTTCGGGAGTACGGATAGTGACCCGCAGACATCTATTCGACCTTCTGAGGAAGGAAAGTAAACCAACTTTTGACGAAAAACTGGATTTTTTAAAAGACCAACTGTTGTCGCTTGAGAATTTCACTGAAGAACAATCGAAAAAGTTTAAATTCAGTTGCGTACATTTCAAATCAGAAATGAAACAGAGAGGGACAAAAGCCCATCGTAAGGAAGAGATTTTTTTGGAAAATAATCACCTGTGGTTAGAAGGAACATTTGAATTTCCTGTGGCTTTGCAGAATCTGCCAGGTCGACCTCAAAAACCGTTTGGAGAGTCCAGTGAAAGGAGAAAAACAGAGGAGCTTCGCTCTACCTTTGAAGTCGGAGTTATTGTTTACGCAGCACAAGTTGAATTGATTAAATCTGGAAAACGGAATGCTTCCGCATTACTAAAAGATATGACGAGCACCCCAACACGTGCAACAAAATATAGAAGAGCATATGCAACTTCCAAAAGTGAAAACTCTTCGCGTCTAACGCCAATACAAGCATTGAAAATGTTTATAGTTGCTGATTTAACACGTAGACAATATGAAATAATTCGAAATACTAATAAGAAGTTCTTCCCGTGTTATAGTCTAATACAGCAGGTAAAAAAAGAGTGTTATCTACCCCCAGAAGCGTTCACAGTGACGAGTACCTGCGCTGAAAGCCAATTGCAACCTTTGGTCGATATTACCGTGAAACGTTTATCAGAATTCCTGGAAGAGGTCATATCAACAGTAGAAGAACGAGAAAGAGATACACTAAAAATTATATGTAAATGGGGATGCGATGGATCGCAGCAATCACAGTTCAAGCAAAAATTTGACAACGAAGATAATTCAGATGCAAATATTTTTCAAAGCTGCTTTGTACCTGTGCGATTAGTTTACGGAAAAGAAACCGAAAAAGTACTGTGGGAAAATCCTACACCCTCTTCTCCACGATTCTGCGACCAATTAGATTTCGTTTCGTGAAAGAAACGAATGAAGAAATTAAATACATCCAAAATTGTATAAAATTTCTAACCACAACTGAAGTTGATATTGGCGGAAAAAAGGTTTTCGTCAAACATTGCTTTATATTGACAATGGTGGACGGAAAGGTCTGCAACGCAGCAACTGGCACAACATCAACAAATCGTTGCTACATCTGTGGTGCGACTTCATAAGACTTCAATCAACTGGAAAATAAAAAAGAAATATCTTTTGAAGCTATTAAATTCGGATTGTCGATTTTACATGCCAGGATAAGACTTTTCGAGAGCATTCTCCACTTGGCATACAAATTGCCCGTAAAGAAATACAGGAAAAGGAAAACTGTTGAGGACAAACAAGTGGAAAAACAGAGAAAAATGAAAATACAAGCCAGGTTTTGCAAAGAAACTGGTTTGTTAGTGGATATGCCAAAAACAAATTTTGGCAATACGAATGATGGCAACACGAGTAGGAGATTTTATGAGTAGCCGAAATTAGGTTCAGATATTATAGGCATCAGTTACGACTTAATTTATAGGTTGAAAGTAATACTGGAAAAGTATGATAAATATGTAGTAGAGACTGCTCGTTTATATGTCGAATTGTACCCTTGGCATCCGATGACACCGACTATGCATAAAATATTGATTCACGGAGCAATCATAATAAAACACGCTTTGCTACCTATCGGTCTGAGGAGGCAGCAGAAGCGCGTAACAAACAATTTAGGACAAATCGGCAAGATTTTTTAAGGAAATTTTCAAGGGAATCATGTAACAGAGATATTTTCAACCGACTTCTCTTGAGCTCAGATCCGCTGCTCAGTAGTATGATGACTTTAGGGAAAAGAAAATTTGCTTCGTTTTTTCCTGAAACCATCGATATGCTTTTGCCAGCACAGCCAAACTCAATGGTTATACCATGTGAAAGTGAATCGGAAATGATTAGTTTGTACTTATTTTTGCTTTCTAAACCATATTTTTCATTAAACAAATACATATATTTTAGAAAACTATTGTTGTTGTATCATTTATGTCATTTAGAACCAATCTAAGCAAAAAAATTATTTTGGCCGCTCAGATCGCTCAAATACCCCTATGTGCGACGTTAGACCTGATGAAGAGCAACATTTTAATAGTTAGAAATTTAAATTTTGTGTTACAGGGTGTTCGCAAAAACATGACAATTTTTCAAAATTCAAAGTGCAAAAAGTCATTTTTTCAAATGAAATAAAACCTGTTTTTTTGGTATAAGATAGCATTTTTTTTCCTCTTTAATTTTTACTAAAGGTATCTAATAGCTAAGCCCCACAGTTTTGGAGATATTTAATAGTTAAATAAAACAATTTTGATTATTCCCAAGAGAGCAATGATGATGATTTAGTGTCACTTTGGGGTTTGGATAACTTAGGATATTTTTATTAATTACTTATTTACTCAACAAAATAATTAAATACATTAAAAAACTGTTAAACATAATTGAATAAATGATTACAACAAGTGTTTCAAATTTCTTTCATTTTCATTGAAGCACCAATTGATTTGCTGCTGAAAAGACCTTTCCCTTTCATCAACATTTGAGGTGAAATGCTTGCAAACGAGTCTACTAGTCTTTGCTGCATATTTATTGGTGTTAGACACCATTTCTTTTACATATCCCTACAAAAAAGTCTAGTTTTGTCAGATCAAGTGATGTAGCCGGTTACCTGGTAGGTATATTCCTGCCAATCCAATGATTCGAAAGATTTCATCCAGATATGTTCTTGCAAAGAATGTTAAGAGGCGATATTTTTTTGGACGCTGACATATGGCATCTGCTAGTATGCAATTTATTTTCTACCAACGGCCTTTTCCGGTGTAAAAATAGGTGTCGCAAAATTTATTGTAATTAAAATTGTTTTTTCTCTTAACTATTAAATATTTCAAAAACTACGGAGTTTGGGCATAGGACACCTTCAGTAAAAATCAAAAAGAAAAAAAAATGCTATCTTATAGCAAAATAAAACAAATGTCATTTTATTTGAAAAAAATGAGTTATGGCTTTTGAGTTTTAAGAAATTTGCATATTTTTTAGAACACCCCGTAGCACACAATCCAAATGTCTAACTATTAAAATATTAACCTTTATCGGGTCTAACGTCGGTGCTACAATTAGTTTATTAAATTTTCAAAACAAAGTCGCTATGATTTTTTAAAGTGAAACCTGTTTACTGAAAATTTCTCAGAAAAACAATTATAAGTTGGCAATACTGGTGGCAAATCAAAAAATAATTAAATGGCTATGTAAAGGTTGAGAAACTACCCCAGAACAACTTGAAAGATACAGGGTATTCTATTTAAAAAACATGTTTTTTTGGCATTTCGTAAAAATAGGACACCCTGTATCGTTAAAAATAATTTTACAAACAGATCTTTTTAAACCAATTATTTTTAGTATAAACTTTTTTTACTCATCTCCAATGGGCTAGCCGCTAGAAAAGAACGACGTACTAATACAGAACCCTGTATGTCAACATTATCCTCGTTACTACAATAGTATATTAAAAACCAAGTGTCACAACAACACTGACATGTGTTTTTCATACTATTGTTTTGTATTTCGCAAAAATTTACTTCAAGAAATAAATGTTAATATATGATCTAGTGTTTTTTTTTGGTTTAAAGCTATGTTGATAGAGTAGTTGATATCCTAATAAAGTTAGCAACAAATGCTGTTGAAAGTTTGCTATCTTCAAAATAATGTGTTGAGATTTTTAATCACCGTTTAATTCACGAGTTAGTTACAAAACTTTTCCGTTGACCGTATTTTGTAATTTTAATAAAATTATATACTCTAATAATTCTAGAGAAGAAATGCTATTGTGAACGCACCACAACCACAAATTTATAACCTAACTTCATCGTTTCTACTTTTTTGTGAGAGCTTCGTCTTTTATTGCCAACAATATTTTAATATAAGCTCACCAAGTTGATGGAGAATTAAATTACTCAATTTCGATTGTTTTGTCGAAATAAAATAGTTTTCATCACAGTAAAACAAGAAGACTAAATTTTTTTGTGGGAACGGATTGGTGCTTAATCAATATAATGGTCCACCTACAAAGACAACACGAAAAGCGTTTGACAATGTTTGATATATCATGGATGTAACTTAAGCACATCTCGAACAAGTTGAACTTTATATAATGACTTGTCGCATCATACCGAAGAAAGATATTTATATGTGTGGAAGCAGTTTACCAATTTATTGAGACCGTTCTATAATTTCACAAACACGTGCATGTAGAGTTTACAAAAAACATTTTGTTAAAGTGGTTCCGCTTCACCTCCAAAAGATCTCTTCAGAAGTCGGAATGTTTACTTTTTATAGTTTTGATTATTTCTTACAGCCTTACTTAAAGAATCTAACTTTTGAACAATGAGTAATCAATATTGAAGAACTACGTGAGAGAATAGTTTGTAAAATAGATGACCTGAACACCCTTAACATCTTATTAAACGTTATCATTGGAATGTTGCATACAGTACAAAAATGTCTTAAAAATCACTGTGAACAAATTCAAAATTTATTATAATTGTAGATTAACGTCGATTTGTTGTTATTAAAATTTGCTTTACTACAAATTACGACAGATTTTTATTTATACTTTCATGTTGTAGTTGATTGAAGATAAAACGGCAATATGTATGTATAGTTGCCTATACTAAAATCAATGTTGTTTACATTAATGTAAGTCATAAATGCGCGGTGCGGTCGATGGAAGAATATTGTTTGTTAAGTTTTGTTTCATAAATTAACATTAAATTTTCTTTGAATATTAAAATCTACTTAATAAGAACTAACCAAACAAAACCTCACTTAATTTTCTAACGTCAAAATTAAAACTGTAAATTATTTGGTTATACACTAAAATTTATAAAATCCCTAAAACAGTACGGAAAGAGCTTCTATTTCCGTATCGTGACAATACGGAAACAAAGCTATAGAAATTGCGAAATAGAAAAAAATATTTTTGAACATATTGTTTTTGATGATACGATAAAGCTTTGAATATCACTCTAATATTAGCGATTTAAACCAACTAGGACGTTGCGCAGCTGACTCGGCTATGCCTCGTAACGTGGCAGCTAATTACAGGAAACTTCTGCAGCAGCGCTGTTATACAGGGTCTCCAGCGGTATAGAGGTTTTGTAGGTGTAAATTTCGCCAATTTTTAGTTTGTTTTGATTTATTTGCAAATTACATGGAAAAGAGGCATAACTTCTGAAATTTTAACGTCGCTGTTTTTTTAAACTGGAAGTCTGTCGTTTTTGAAAATACTTTAAATCGAGCAAAACTCTTAACTACGTTTTCAGAATTTCATGTTAAATACTATAACAGATCTCTCTAATAGGCCACCTATCGCTGGAAACCCTGTATAGAGTGCCTGCTAAAATATTATTCAACTCATTTGGATTGAATAATCAAATTGTATACCACGCAATTGGAAAATAAACATCTGAATTCAGCTTTTCATTCCTATAATTTTTTTTTTCATTTTATAATCATTTTGCTTTGTAGATTACAATATTTAATTATCACAAAACGTTCGTGTGCATAGCGTTATAAATTGTATTATTGCCTTCAAATACAATAAAAAGATTCTACGTTCTTTCAGTATATTTGAAAAAAAAACGTTGTTCAAAACTTGAAATTTGAATAAAAGCTCTTTATGAAACGAATATTCTTTTGCTGTGGTTTCAATTATAATTTAAAATTCTACTTGTTATAAATGAAAGGATTTTTTAAACTTCTAATTGCATTAAGTTTTTACTTCTTGATTTTTCATTTACTAAGTTAAGCTCTAAGTTAATTAACATAGCGATTCTATTTTTTTAAATGTAAATGTTTAGAATTGATTTTATTTACTACGTATCAAACGCATGATTACATAAATTTATCCCAATTTGTATATTCTCGAGTAATAGTAATATTATTTACTATTGGTTATAACAATCGTTTTCTTGTAAGTAGTAGTATTATCAGCAAATGTGGCATGATCGGGTGTTTATCATACCACCATTGGTCGATGTCTCCAGCGGTTTAGGGAAACATGTTGCGATTGTAGTCTACCAGGTCAAGGCCGACCAAGATCAACACAGCAAGTGGACAATCGTTTTATAAGTTTGTAAGCTTTAAGACATCGTTTCCTCACCGAAAATGAGTTAAAAAATCGATTTCACAATGACCGCAATGTGTCCATATCTTCTAGAACAATTTATTTATTCGTATGGTACATTATTTTCATTATTATATTGTGCTGTAAATGCAGTGTATGGCCGGCCACCTTAGTATTGATTAATAATATTGATTAAGTATGTAAACAATATAGAAGATAAATAAGAACCTAAAATATAACAGCACAGTCTTTGCATGACGACATATTGTAACGGTTGTAGTTTACAAATAACAAAAGAAAGCGACGGCTCTAGCGGTACAACCTAGAGAGAAAAAGTAAGGAAATTTGGCGCGATGTACCGCACTAAATTCGTGGAGGATCCAGTATTTGTAGTAGTTACCACAGCAGCGTCCGGTTTAGTCGGTGAGTGGGGAGTCCTTGAAGAACTGTAAAGAAATAAACTGCTGCCTAACAAGGCGCCACCTGCTGGTAATAGAAAGAAATAAAATCAACCAACAGGAGTTCAACAGGTTTTACTAAAGGTCTAATACGCTAAAACAAACACAAATCAGAGAGACAAATAGACAATTTAATATAGCAAATAAAACTGAAAGTACTAGGAGAATGTGACAGAAATATAGAGACTGTCGCATATGATTACGTGCGTTAGCAACAACAACAATTAAAGCTCGCAATTAATGTGTCGAATTTCGGGTAAGCTTTATAGTTACATCCCAAATTAAAGTTAGCGTTTCAATTGAGGATTGGTTACTAAGAAGGCTCGACGTACACACGTCACTTACACACGGTGATTTAAAACTAACTTAAACTCGGAATAAAAAAGTAAATACCTCCCGCCAACCCAAAAGGTCTTTTGTTTTAGCTTCAACCACTCTATGTAAAGCGCCCAAGCTCTTATAGAGCTGGTTAAAACAAAACCAAACGTCTGTGGTGGAGTCTACTCCGAATAAAAATTTGCTTAAATGCTACAGATTCAAACCGTTTAATGTCACATGTACGTGAGCTTCATACACATTAATATTGAAAAGGTTACTTAAACATTAAAACTTAGCTGTATTCTGTAGTATGCAGTTCCGAGAATAAAAGTTTCTGCTAGCGACAGTATTCGACAGCTCCAGAAGAAAGGTAACCCCAGGATTTCCCTTAGGGAAGGTATGTAGCAAAGAACGGATGGCGAATATACTCCCTCGAAGTATTGATTATGCAGAATGAACGACTCCTGCAGCCCGTTAAGTTCACCGGCTGGTTGCAGCTTAATTGGATGCGAAACCGTGTTAGTCGTTAAGTTTATAGGAAAGGTTCTTAATTAACCAATCTAGCACCTCCAGGAATTATCCAGGTGTAATACACAATGAGAATATGACGTCAACGCACCTGCTAAAGCATACGTCGTTATTAGAACTAACACAATCACGAAACAAAAGAAAGAAAAAAATGTACTTACGATGAATGCGGCCGGATTTAAATTTAAACACTAATTCGACTTGGAATTATTAAAACACACATCAACAATTTATGTGTAAATTTTTAACTTTAGGAGGCACGCCAAACACCCATGTAGAAGAAAGTAGAAAATGTCCGCTGATCGTCCCCGAAACTTTTGTTAATTACATTTCCACCAATGGAAAATTTGCAACATGCGCGGCAGTTTGTTTTTATTTTTAATGTAAAACTTTTTTATCAGTGGGTTTGACATTATTTAATAATAATGGCTTAAGACTAGAGTTTGTTTGAGAATATCGAGATTGGGACTTCGATGACTGGAATAGACTCTTGTTTACTGGTGAAGCGAGAACGGCATAAAATTTTCCGATGGACGCACTTTTGTCTGACCTGGTAACAGGTACATACAAACATGTATGGGGCCTCAAGTAGCTTTCCATGATAGCTTAATTATGTTTTAAAGTGGCATTTCTGTAGAGGCTAGCTTAAACCTTGTAGAACTTCGAGGTAAAGCGTTAACTTCACAGAGGTACATTCAAGAGATTTTAGAAGGAAATGTCGTACCATTTGTACCTCACATTGGCGATAATTTTTGTTTATGGATTATAATGGCAGACCACCAGCCCTCATCAAGTTTTCATCGTGCGCGAATATCTGAAAGAGCTTGTCCATCAATGTTTAGTGTGACCAGCACGTAGTCCTGACCTTAACGTTAAAGAACAGTAGACAATGAAATCCTGCTTCTGGCAACTTAACATAGTAAACGCGGTTCTACAGGAACGGCCCATCATTACCCAAAAGTTTATTACAAACCTTTTTTGCAACATTCCAATAGTTTTGAGAGATGTTATTCGAGCTAGAGGCTAAAATTCTAATTTCCTGTTATTCCTAATTTCTTACCAATAATATAAACAACTGATCACTAATTTATTTTTTCTTTTTCCATAAAAAATGTTTCGGCGTCATAGAAAAACAATCGTATATCTTTTCTAAATAAATAAAAAAATAATTTGTTAGGTATTTACACAGACATAGCCCCTAAAGATGTGTTTCCGATATAATCAACAATATGCTTGCTACTATGAATGTTCTCACTTGTTATCTTATGCTACTACGAGAAGAGCGGCTGTTATACTTTGTCTAAATTTTCATTACTGCGGCCCTTCACAACACAACAACACGCCCTTTATTGATTAACATTTTTCCTAATGCGTTTTCTGAATATTGTAACCCATCTTGTTACGTTTTCTAAGGTTGGTTAGACTATTTTGCTTTCCTTTGTTTGACAAACTCTCTAACGTGATTTATTTGTTATTAACATTTGAAAATTGGGTTTTATTACTATCGTATACATTAAATATCATGGTGCAGTGGCGATTTCCAATAATATTGAAGTTTCCAGGAGATGTTATGTCACTTGTACTTGCGCATATATTTTCTGTATGTGGATGGCGTGGATTCTTCAAGTGGAAACATTGTTTTTGCCATTTTAATCTTATTATTAATCGAATGATCTAAGTAGCTTTCTGCAATTTGTGTTGATTTCCATCCCCTTGCACGCTTCAGAGCCAAAGTATCACCACCTGCATCAACCACCATCGTTGCTCCAGTTTGTCAAAATGAATGCCCTGTATAAAGTGCCGGTTCTTCTAATTCCCAATATTCAGCAATTTTCTTGGGTATTGCGCCTTCAGTATGTTGACCTGCATTTAGGGCGACACATTTTCTACTGCGGTACGTCA
Organism: Abscondita cerata; assembly: GCA_030710515.1. Taxonomy (NCBI): domain Eukaryota; kingdom Metazoa; phylum Arthropoda; class Insecta; order Coleoptera; family Lampyridae; genus Abscondita; species Abscondita cerata. The sequence goes on from JALBCR010000480.1 coordinate 102,523, forward strand.
AGAACAACAGCAGATCTTTACTTCTTGGAGGTCGTAGGGCCGCATATTTCCGATAAAGAGCACAAGATTTAAAGCTACACTCATCGTCCGTTATTGTAAACCTCCTTGTCGCTAAATTTTTGGTCTCTCGTAAGGTGACAACAATATATTTCTCCAAATCCTCCACGTCATTTACAGTGGGGGATAAAAGCTCATCGCACCGACAACATCCAAATATACCAAAAATGGTAATGACTTTGGCAAATAACCACTTCTCGTCAGGAGCTTCAATGATAAACTTTTCCACTTGCTCTTTCGTCAGAACCTTGGCTTTCTTGGGGACGTAGCGTTTATTTCGTCTTTTCAAAAACGCAATCACTTTATGAAATCTAGAAAATGACATATGTACGAGGATATATTGAAAAATTCTTAGCCTACTATAGAACCAAACAAAATTTCAATGTCAAAATCTTTTATTACTCAACATATTCTCCTCTTAATTGGATACATTTATTACAGCGAACCAGCAACGTCTCTAGACCTTTCAAAAAAAATGTTTCTTCTTGCTCTGCAAACCAGACCTCCACAGCTTCTATTACCTTCTTGTTGGAAGAAAATGTACGACCTTTTAAATTTTTTTTCAGTTGAGGAAAGAGGTGATAGTCGGACGGAGCCAAATCGGGTGAATAAGGGCGGTGTTCTAGTAATTCAAACCCTAAATCACGAATTTTTTGCATGGCAACATGAGATTTGTGTGCAGGGGCGTTGTCCTGCAAAAACAAAACACCTTTGGATAGCTTTCCGCGTCTTTTCTCTTTAATATTTTCCCGTAGAGTGGTCAGTAATGTCGAATAGTAATCTCCAGTTATTGTTCTACCCTTATCCAAAAATCAATCATGATTACTCCATGGCAATCCCAAAAACTGAAGCAAGAACTTTTCCAGCAGATTTTGGACACGAAACTTTTTAGGTCTTGGAGAACCAGAGTGTCGCCATTCCATCGATTGTTGCTTTGTTTCTGGATTGTAGAAATGTACCCAAGTCTCATCCATAGTAACAATTCGGTTTAAGAAGTCTACATCGTTTTCAAATCGAGCACAGATCGAACGCGATGCTTCTACCCTTGCACGCTTTTGGTCAACATTCAAACATTTGGGGATCCATTTTGCAGCAATTTTTCTCATGTCCAAATTGACGTGAACCATATGATGAACGCGTTCGTATGAAATATTCAGTGCTTTAGATATCCGTTTTAGCCCAATTCGACGGTCTGATAAAATCATGTCATGAACTGCATCGATATTTTCGGGGACTGACACAGAAACTGGCCTTTCCGATCGGTCATCATCTTCAATGGAAAATTTACCTCTTTTGAAGCTTGCATTCCAATTTTTGACGGTCGCATACGAAGGACATGATCACCAAGGGTATTAAGCATATCTTCGTAAATCTGCTTACCTCTTAACCCTTTTAAATACAGGTACTTGATAATGGCTCGATACTCCAATTTTTGATTTTCACAATTTCGGTGGACATCTTTTTGATTTAATTTATTGCGTGACTGGTTTACTTTTTTGACGTCAAACTTTACACTGACACTTCTAATAAGTTATTGTTCGTTGCTATGGTAACGCAATATTTTGTTTATGCAAGGAACTGGTCTAGGCTAACTAGATATCAATACATCCTCGTAACTATAAACCTAACTAATAAATATAAGGAAACAAACCTGCAAACATTAATGTTTTCTCTAACTGTCAAACAACTCTTAACCATTGACCACTTCGACTATAAAGAATTCGGGCTGAATTTGGCAGACAATTTATTGATATAGGTACGCTAATATAACGTCTTCCGTAGCACCAGTTTTCCTTTTGCCACTTTTTGAACTCCGCGTACTCGTATTCATTCCTTCAAGAAGATTTTTCGGGCAGTAATCTTGCAACTACACTTGCTGCTTCATCAATGATAGCTTGCGGGACACTCATTTCAGAAAATCTCATCAGCAAAACGTTCCGGAAACGTGAAATTGAAATGAAATAATTAATCAATAAGTACCGTGCGTTTCCAAAGCAATACGTCTAAAGCTCACATGATTTTTTATCCGATTTTCGAAATTTTTAGAATTTTTAATGGTTTATTATTCATTTATAATTACTTTTTACAAGTGAGGAACAAATAAAACATTCAACAATACAATACAATTACCTTGCTAGTAATGTTAAATACTATTAAATTGTCCATTTTAGTTAAAATATGTAAACCTTTTGTTTCGAATATATCGTTTTAAATAAAATTCACGTGTTTGGGTAAAAGTATTTGCATGGATAAACCAAAAAGGCATTAGTAGGATTGATGTTGCAAAGTCTATGGAAATATTTAAAATTTATTTATCATGTTTCCATAAGCTAAAGCTTTAATGAAAAATGGAGATCAATAAAAAAGGAACCATTAGTATAAATCATAAATGAAAAAGTAAAGCTTTTAAAAATACATTATGTAAATTAAAACGTGTAAATTACTAGCACTTACAAAACGGAATTCTTTTTTTAAAATAATGTTATTTTTTAAAGCATTGAAAAAAATGTCATTCATTTTATATGGCGTAAGTTTCGTATCGTGTACTAACAAACGTGTGAAAGAATATCAAAAGCGTAACCGAAGAAATTTTGCTCGACGGATAAGAAAAAATGTGTTACAACTAACAAAATTATAGAGAAACGGTGCAAAAAACGAACAACTTTCATGACTGTTTTTGTATAATTGATGTTGTTGCAGATATCGTTAAAACAATTATAATGTCACGTGATTGTCATATCTCAGTAATTACTTAACGAATCAAAAAATAGTTTATTTGAAGATAAATATTTTTGCAAATATTCCAAGAATGGGAAATCAATGTAGGTTAACTGGCCTTTTGAGTCGACAAATTATTCTCAAAATCGAATCGGATCTGTGAGGTTATAAATAAGACTCATAATATGTAAAGTTTCATAAACGTTGAACTCGTTGTCTACCAGTCGTCTGTCAACCAGACAAAATTTTTCTTTGCTCCATTATAAACGTACTAACTCCAATTCATCGGTAAAAGTAAAAAATAGAGATGTTAAAATTTTCGGTTTGGAAACTGTCGCATACTTAAATTCCAAATCTTGTTTATAATTACAAGATGTAGAGTAATAACATTTGCGAGCACATCATGTTTAGGTAACATTTTATTTTTACTTAATTTGAGGTAATTCAATGTAACTAGACGCTTTTTGCTTTTGTAACTATTTTGAATTGAAAATTTAAATTAATGATAGATATGTTCCCGCTGTAGGACCCTACCAACAGTGGGGGCGTAGCCTAGCGGTAGAAACGTCAATTTAACAAACTAACCACCGCAGGCGCGCTGGTTCGAATTCAGTTGACGGCGAGAGATTGTATCGAGCCAATTTAAAAGATTACAACAACGTGATTAAAGTATAAATAATTATGTTTTAATGTACACGTTGTTACAATATTTTAAGTTAGCATAACTACAACGTTGGTAATATATTGCAAAAAGCAGTAAAGTTAACATTATCACAACGTTACTTTTTTAATTGACAATAATTGTTAACATTTTTTACCTTGACATAATCTGCTATATCAACATTTAATAAACGTTGAACTGCTTTAAATGAAAATGTTACAATGTAACATTGTGATGTTAAAGTATCGTTTATGTAATGTTTTATGTTTAGTGGGTAACCATAATTTTTATATTTAAAAAAAAGAGTAATCAATATTAAGGTAAATCCATAATACTAAATAACTTATTATTATTTATTTATTTATTTAGCTTATGGCATGATACACATATACATAACACAAAGATTAGAAAATAAAATACAAACATAAATGTAAAGTTCAACAACGACATCAAGACAGACATAATAGAAAAAGTGTGTAAACATAAGAATAAATATAAAATATAAAATGAATATAGCATAAGTTAAAAATACACTAAAATAAAATAAAATAGATATTGAACATCACAATTCCATGCTTAGGTTTCGCAACCATTCCACAGCCTGTGGTGTTGTCCTCAACAAATCATCATCAGTGCCAGCAAATTTCCTGATTTGGTAGTCGTTAATAATATGATGAATAGTTTGTTCTTGAGCACCACAGTCGCACCCAGGATTGGGTCCCATGTTCCATTTTTATAAAGAAGCTCCACATCGGCCATGACGTGTCCTTATTCTATTGAGTGCTACCCAGGTTTTCCTTGGGAGGTGAAAGCCCGCTGGAAGGTTTGGAGTTTCAAGTAGAGGGTACAACTACTTTGTTTCTCCAGTTTGTACCGTCATAGTTTTGACTTAAGAGTTGTTGCGCAGTCTTCACATGAGGATTTCTTGATTTGAGCCTTCTAAATTCGACCAAGTCTTGGTGAATAGGAAGGGTAGGGTTGCTAAAAAATTTTTTAAACTCTCTTATCAGTATATTGCGTTTTCGTATTTCAGGTGGTTCGATGTTACTAAAGACTGGTAGTGGGGTGGTTTTAATAGCATCAGAGATTATTCGCATCGTTGGGTTTGGCACCACGTCGACTTTTCCCACCTGCGGACTATTTAGCCAAACCGACGAGCAGTATTCAGCAGTTAAATAGACCAGACTTAGCGAAGTGGTACGGAGTGTCTCTCATCAGCTCCCTAAGCTGTTCCCGCTAATTTATATAAAATGTTGTTTCGAGATTTTAGTTTTGTAGCCAGATTTGATAGATGCTTGTTATAAGAGAGTGTACGATCTAGTGTTACGCCTAAGTGTTTAGGGGGGGGGGGGGAGTTATAAGGAAGCTCAACGCCATTTAGAAATACCCTGTAGGGGTCTTCCAGCAAGCTTATTATTTAGGTGGAAACATAAGATTTCTGTTTTAAGTAAGTCGCCATTTCTTAAAATATTCAACCAGCGTTTCTAGGTCTTGAGAGAGAATTTGTTCGAGAGCAGTCATGTTGGTGTGTTGGCTTGCAAGAGCAATATCATCTGCGTACATAAATCTCCTGGATGTGGTCGTTGGTAGGTACAGATTGAATAATAACTTATTATTACTAAATAAGTAAAAAAATTGGATAATAGAAAAGAATCTAGGGTAATAATTACATACAATCTATATACTAATATTCAAAATTTGTCTGTTTCTTTGTCCCTCTATAGACTCGGTCAATATAGGTGCTAGGCCAAACCCAAGTATATGGTTGGACTCAGAATGGAACATAGGGGGCAAATGGGGGTTTGGGTTACGGGGGTCTACCAGAGGGGCTTTTTTATCCTGGTCTCGTCCAATAAGACTGGGGGTTTCATCTAATTTAATATAAAGAAATATACGGCCACCCTTGAAAATTATGTGTTCCATTATCTGTAATGACATTCAATGTACGGAAATTTTAATACGTGTATGTAGTTTTACAAATAAATAACTATATATCGTCTAGTATAGCGTTTTATTAAATTGTTAATAAGTTTTCATGTATTACATATTTTATTAAATTAACAAAGCTGGCCACCAAAATATGCAACTACTCTATTAACTCCCAATTCCTTTGGTAATTGTTGCTAAAATTGTCAATGTTTATTTTTAGTTTAAGTTGCATAATTTTATACAAAAAATGTAATTACTTTAACATGCCTTAAAAAAGATCAGCCAGGGTGATTGAAACGTCAGCGAAAAAAAAAGAACTTGAAGTGTACTTGAAAACCCTACTCCTACAGAAGGCCCTACAACAGTATAGGGAAACCAATTACAATTAAAATCTGTTTTGTAAAACCATAGTAACCAATATTAAAAGAATAATCCTACAAATTTATACATTTTTTAAGATATCTTTGGATAGGATAATGATATTGAAGTAAGGTTTTTGACATTCTGTTGATACTTTGGTCTACTTTTATAATCCCCCACTTACTATTATTCAAATATTTAAACAAAAATTAAATATTGTGACAAAATTATAAAATCATATATTGGTTGTTTTAACAAAAATTAGTTTGCAAAGATCGATTTCTTATTGGGACACTCTGTACCTATGGTTAAAATTGAGAAAACTTGTTATTTTAGGTATTAATAATAAATCTTTAGGTCCAGTGACGAATAAATTCTTAAGTTGTTTGTAAAAAGCATTTGGATAATAATAAAAAACAAACTATAAATTTGTAATTGCTTTAAACTGACAACAAGATGCACACTAACATCATTAAATTCCATTTTCTGATAACAAAATACGGTCCAGCGCTTTCGAAATACAAATAACACATTTTTTTATTATTTCACTTTTTCGTTTTATGCAAAATAAACAAAGATTTTACGTGTATTTCTATTGGGAATTAAGTTTAAATTTAATATAAATACCTACTATAGAAAATATCATGTTTATTATACTACAAAAGTTGGTCGGATGCTCGTAATTTGCGACAAACAAATACGCTTTGTTGTCCGATGAAATCGCATTGGGGATTGCGTCCAAATTGTATAAGAAATAGAAATATTATAATGGATTTGGTCGGTGTTAGATTTATTGTAGTGCTCTTGAAGTTGAAATGGAAGTATACAAAAATAAATTAGAATTTGTAACTGTTATTTTCTATTGTTGAGAATAAAATTTACAACCAACTTATGTTAACATAAGTGTTGGATCGCATAGAATTAAGCATGAGCATCAACGGCATAATTATCTAAAAGATGATCAAATATTAACTAGTGTTTTACTACCCGAATTGTTATAGGGATTTTCTGTAATTCTCAAATTCAAACTAAGTTTAACCGTATTATTTTCCTCTTCGGATGCGGATGTAATCCTAAAATTGTGATTCCTTAAGCTTTCACGTTAATCTATTGAGGTCTAAAATTTATAATGTCTTAGTTAATAAAACCATATTACCACAATTTCTGCTTAAGCACGTTATTCCGTACTAGTAGACAAATCTTAAATACAGATGTAGCCGAATCTGGCCAACTTATAAAATGTTGTAAAGTGTTAAGCCTTCGTTATCTCTGCTGGTATTATCAGGATGTAGCAATTTAATAAAGTTATCTGTTATTGACAAAGTTTTAATGAACATTTGGATTCAATTTTAAATTAATCCCTCTTTAAATCTTGAATTGCTATCATTGTAATGCTGCTTAAAACAAATTGTACTTAGGTATCTTAGATCCCATTCCAGCTATTAAAAAATAATTGTTTGCATGTTCTATAGCAAAATTAAAATAAAAATGTTATTTATCCCCATTGTTTCTAATTTGGAGAATTTAACACTATTACATCAGTAGATTATGTTACGGTTAAAATAGCAATATCAATAATAATAATAATAATAGTAATAATAGTGATAATAATATTAATAATAATAATTTAAAAAATTGCAAAAATTGTGCACCAACAACTGGCAAGGGACAGGCAGCTAATTCATGAGTTCAAACCATATTATAGATATGAAGGCACCGCAGTACTTGATAGCAATCAATATAAATTGTACTGGAATAGGCCTTTGTTGACAGATAAAACCATTCTGGCCAGTGACGTTTTTAGGCATGGGCCACCAGGGCCCGGGCCCAGGGCCCCCGAGGTCTTGAATCATTCATAATCATAGTCATTATACGTAAGTTCTAAGTAGAATGAAATATGAGTTCTATTTAAATTAAAAATTAATTTAAAACTTACTACGAAAACAATAATTATTATTTTATTTAACAGATATTTGATTAAATTGCAGAAGTATGCATTCCCGATACAATCGACCTTATTAAAGTGGGGCAGCAAAAAGGCGAAAACCTGCGGAAGAAAAACAGATGATTGCGAAATTGCATCCATCGACTTCGTCAGATACTGCCGCACCGAAAACTCTTTGCCGTGACTATGAAGAGTTTGAACAATCTCAAACTGGAGACCTACACGAAACTCACCAGACACCCATTTCAAACGACCCTGCTAACTGGTTACAATTCATCGAGGAAGATCGCTTTATCTGGATTAGTAAAGGACCTGAATTTTTTCAGAACAAAAAATGTGATTATTCTGATTTGGCAAGAAGTTATGCGGAACACGATGGAAAAGTCAAAGTTAGATGTCTGAGCCCATCGGTTTTTTCTCGTAAACTGCAAATCGGTGAGACGGTTGGCAGATCTTGGCTTTTATACTCTTCAACACAGAAAGTTTTGTTCTGCTTTCCGTGTCGTCGTTTCTAGCCCCCGTTAACTGCTTTCAGTTCTTCAAAAGGCTTCAACGATTGGAAACATTCCGGGGCTTCCATTTTGGAACACAAAAACAGTTTGGGACATAGACAAGCCATTTTGACTTATTTGTTACGAAAGAAAAGCATTGGTCTTCTTAGTGACCGTCTCGCTCTCCAACTGAACGACTAAATGATTTACTGGAAACGGGTGTTGAGAAGGATTATCGAGCTCATAAAATTCTTGGCATTACGAGGTCTGGCGTTCCGCGGCGAGAATCAAGTCATCGGGTCGCAACATAACAAACATTATTTGGGCGTGCTGGAGCTTCTGAGCAAGTTTGATTCATTTCTTGCCGACCATTTGCGGAATTATGCAAATAATTCGTTTCCTACTTGTCAGCTTCCATTTGCAATGAGTTTATAGCTATAATGGAACAGCACGTATTAAGCAAAATTATTTTAGAACTGAAGGAAGCGAAGTACTACTCGATAAGCGTCGATTCTACCCCTGATATCTCTCATGTCGATCAGCTCACTTTCGTCGTGCGGTACATGAAGGAATGTTTCCCAGTAGAACGTTTCTTGGACTTCATACCAATAGAACGGAATGGAGCAGCGTACTTGTCCGATACCGTTGTATCTTTTCTTAAAGAAAAAGATATAAATTTAGAGGACTGCCGTGGGCAAACGTACGACAATGCACCAAACATGGCAGGACAGTATAATGGGTTGCAAGCGAAGCTTAAGGAACACTGTACATTGCTCTTTTCGTCCCATGTCTGGCGCATAGTTTGAATCTTGTCGTCGGGCAGGCAGCTGAGTGCGTCATGGAGGCAACAGACTACTTTCAGTTTCTGCAAAAACTTTACACATTCTCTGCAGGTTCTACTCATCGTTGGAACATGTTGAAAGAGTCTCTCGGATCAGGCATAGTAGTGAAACGTCTTTCAGATACCAGATGGTCTGCACGCGCGGATGCTGTATCAGCGTTACAGAAGAGTTATCCAAGCATCATCAGGGCTCTGATGAGTATGGATAACCAAGAAGAACTACCAGAAACGCGAAACGAAGTTCGGGACATTTTGAAGAAAATGCAGACGTTGGACACTGTTTTGCTGACCGAGATGTAGAGCAACATTTTAATCAGGTGCAATGAGACGTCGAAAAGTCTACAGATTGACATTGTTCCTCTCGATGTAGCGCTCAAGTTGGTGAACTCTCTGACTGCGTTTGTAAAGGATCAACGCGACAAGTTCAAAATGTACGAAGCTACTTCAAAACGGATCTGCCCGGACTTCGAATACAAAAGTAATACAATCCGTTTAAGACAAAGGAGCTCCCGTTTAACTTTTTTTGATGACGATAGAGCTACAGAAGATACACAGTTCCAGGGCCGCGAAAAGTTTAGAATTGAGGTTTATCTTCCAATCATCGACACATTGACCACTCAACTCCAACAACGTTCAAAGGCTTACGATCAACTGCTCAATTTGTTCGGGTTCTTTTCCAGATTAAGTGTTTTACGAACAGAAGAGCTAGAAATTCATTGTCGAACTTTTGCCAAGTTTTATGTAAACGATGTCAATGAAAAAGAGCTGCTGGTGGAGTGTGAGCATTTTAAGCATTATTTGTTATATGAAAAAATGCTTGGTGATCACACTCACATATCTATCTACGATATGTATAAGCTTATAAAAGGTAACAATCTTGTTGAGATGTTTCCCAACGTGGAAATTGCGTTTCGGATTTTCTTGTCTTTGATGATTACCAATGCCAGTGGCGAAAGATCATTTTCAAAACTGAAGCTAATAAAAAATGAACTGCGGAACAGCATGAATCAGGAGCGGTTAAAATGTTTATCTCTGATGAGCGTCGAAAATGATGTTTTGCAAGAAATTGATTTTAACGATGTAATTGAAGATTTTGCGTTACAAAAAGCTCGAAGAGAACCTGTATAATTTATATAACTTAAAAATAATAAACCTATAAAGTATCTGTTTTTATTGAATAATTTTTTTATAGGGAGAAGGGGCCCCCAAGTACCGATGGCCCAGGGCCCCGAAAATGTAAAAAACGCAACTGATTCTGGCAAATAGACCGGACATAATTCTCCATGACAAATCCAACAGCTTAATTCACCTGACAGACGTCACTGTACCATCTGATCATAACATCCAAACTGCATATGCTCAAAAAATCAACAAATACTCAGACCTCGCTGAAGAAATCCGAGCCCTTTGGAAAGTTAAAATCGTGATTATAACGCCAATTATCATATCTGTCACTGGGTTAATTTATTACACTCTGATTTTTACACCATCGAAACAACCGGGACAGCTAATTTAAAGAAGACTTACAGTTTGTGGAAGGACAGGAATCTAATGTCAAGACATAACTTAACACCCAACACTCTTGCAGTACAGAGAAGGTTAATTTTAAACAACCAAAAATTGATACCACAAGAAGTAACCAAAATCCAAGATTTAGTAAAAAGCAAACATTCTGGAGATTTCATCAATTGAAAAATGCTGAATGAAGGTGATGCTTGCGAAGAAAGGATACACGCTTCCGAGGAAGTAATGGAGGAGAAAACCCAGGTTGAAGTAGGTGACAATAGTTATGATACCGCAGACATTGACTTTGAGACACAAATTTTACAAGCAGTATATCGCATGCCAATTGAAAACCACACTGTTATTAGACCTTGATTGAAGAAAATTAATGAGAACAAAAAAGCAAAATCTCTGATAACAGAGACAAATAGGGCCCTTAAAAATCTTCATGTCGTCCCCAGAAGAAAGAATTTTTCGGATATCACAACGCTGAACAAAGTGATGTATGCAAGTGTACTAGTAGTGCAAAACAACTTGCTTCCGGATGTAAACCGAAAAGCTGCCGACAAACTGAAAACGCCTGGTGACTCACTGTGGAAGAAACAAATTCAGAACAAAATAATGAGTTAATGAGAGAGCTTTTGCTACTAGAAGAGGTAGAAAAACCAGAACTTAGTGAACGGATGAAGAAAGTAAAGTTTGAGCTGTACAGAAAATTCAAGATAAGGCAGGACAGTGACAAGAAGGTAACAGAAAAGATTAAACAGCAAATCTTAGCTAAAGCAAGTAGAATAAAGAGATACGAGAAAAGATCAAAACAATTTCAACAAAATAGACTTTACAGCGATAATAAATCGAGATTCTTTAATAACATACTAAATAAGAATATGGGAGAAAATAAAAACCACCGACCGAGAAGGAAACAGAAACCTATTGGAATAGTATCTGAGGAAAGGGCCTAACACACAATGAAGGTGCACTTTAGATAGAAGAAGAAAAGAGACAAAACACTCATGTTAATGAAATGAATTGGCAGGATATCAGCCCAGAAGAACTTGGGACGGCACTGAGAAAAGCTGCTAATTGGAAGGCACCAGGTAATGATGGGTTAACCAATTTCTGGTTGAAAAGATTAGATGCCACCCACTCAAAACTGTGCAAATGTTTCAACAGTGTGATCAAAGGCACAATGGATCCGCCAGATTGGTTTAATAAAGGAAAAACACATCTTGTACCTAAGAATAAGAAATCAGACCCAGCTAAGAACTATAGGCCAATAACCTACCTGAACACCATGTATAAGAATATGACAAATATAATGACAGCGAGATTGCATGCACATCTCGAAGAAAACAAATTGTTTTTAGTGGACCAGAAAGGATGCGCTAGGAACACTTACGGATGCAAGGACCACCTGCTAGTCAGTAAGATGATTAGCGACGACTGCAGAGAAAGCCGTAAAAGTTTCTCCATTGCTTGGATTGACTATCAAAAAGCTTTTGATGTGTCCCGCACTGCTGGTTATTGTAATCCCTCAGAATACACAAGGCGTCTTAGATAATGGTAACCTACTTGACTAAAACTGATGAAACAATGGAAGGTAGCCTTCACCTAACCACAGTCTCAGAATCTATCTGTGTGAAAAACATGGAAATAAAAAATGGTATCTACCAGGGAGATTCGCTTTCACTAGTGCTATTCTGTCTTGCATCCCTTTGAGCTCACAGTGTTACGCAACAATCTGACTTAACAAATTTGCAACGAACGAAAGTGCCAGCCAGCTAAGCGGAAGGGGTGAAATTAGGATTGTCTCTCACTTACCTTTGATTGAAGAATAAAAGGTCTTTAACATGTTTCATAGTCGGAATTGGTTAGGCGCCACCCAATTCTTTTAATTAACTGAGTCAAATGTTCACTAAAGAAAAGGGAGAAATGTAAACATCTGATGCAATGAAAGAGAAATATTATAGTAACCGTTCTCTATTAGATCATAATAAAATATTATACGGGATATCTCCCGGGGTCCTAAATCTAACGCCTTACGACGCTTATCCGAAATAAAAAAAAAACAAACATGCAACGATTTGCATCCCCGGTACCAGGGTTAGACGAGAGGTTAGTCACCGCGTCCTAAATCTATTACAAGTTGGACTCTTCAGTAGAGCCGCCTACAATTTATTACAAACGCACTTACAAAGAACAAAAAAACTAATTTTAGACGTTCGTTACAAGAGCACTAATTCGCGCACACGGGCCAACAAATCGCGAAAGTTTATAAAGTGTCGGAGAGTACTTACATTAACAGGCTTCTTTCTTCTATGCGCCACCCGCGTAATTATTCCTTAATTACGGGAGTAATCCACAGGAACACCTTAATTCTTCCATAACTGCATAAATTTCCCTTAATTACGGGAGTAATCCACAGGAACACTTTAATTCTTCCATGACTGCCTAAATTTCCCTTAATTATGGGAGTAATCCACAGGAACACTTTAATTTTTCCATAACTGAATAAATTTTCCTTAATTACGGGAGTAATCCACAGGAACACTTTAATTCTTCCATAACTGAATAAATTTTCCTTAATTACGGGAGTAATCCACAGGAACACTTTAATTCTTCCATAACTGCATAAATTTCCCTTAATTACGGGAGTAATCCACAGAAACACTTTAATTCTTAATCCGAAGATTTCGCTACCAATGCAAATACTAATGCATCCTTAAAGTTTTTGCGTGCTCAGAGATAGTCCATAATCCGTATTGCGGTTGTTTCGATTGTTTTCACCAAATCGACGGTATTCTCTTACTAGCGGCGAACTGACAGTTCCTTTAGGGTTATTGTTCACTTAGTTTTTATTTTGAGTTCACGCGCATAATTTACGACACTTGAGTTCTGACGCGATTGTTAAAATTTAACAACGTTAATCCGCTATGTCGCTGCGTAACTCACTAACAACCAAACATCTTATTGGTTGCGAGTCTACCTAAGAACTAACTAAAAAACTAACATTGGGTAAGGAAGCGTTAACCCCACTTATTGGTTCTTTTCACACACCGAACGTTACAAAAAATATTGCACTACAGTTTTCTTAGAATTAACAAACAAAAACCGCTTAACTAGAATTTCAGACCGGGGCGCAAGCCGTGTGTTATTTCTCTTTTAAACAAACATATCGTTAATTTAACTGATAACGTCGGCCAACACCGACTGTAATTCCTAGAAAGAAACAAAGACAAAACATTGATCCAGCAAACTAAACGCGAACTGTGAAGTTGAATTCAAAGAAATCGACTGGTGAGAACTTTGAAATCGGTATTTTCCACAACAACCTAATTGCCTAAACGTGACGATAACATCTTTTATAACTCTGAATTAAGAAAAATAACAAATGACCAAAAACAATATTCCAACAAACTTGACCCTGAACCCACGTGTACTATAATGTAAATGAAATACGTTATAACTATAGTCTATTTCAAATCAAAAGAGCATAAACGTACCAAAATCATCTGTGCTTACAAAAAAAACAGCTCAATCAATCTCATACTGGCTATCAATGCAGAAATGAAAAAAACAAAAATCAGTAACCTGCTATATGTAGATGACTTTAAGCTGATTGCCAAAGATAACAAAGAATTGGAAACACAGATGAAGATTGTAAAAGAAAGTGATGATATAAAGATGGAATTTGGACTGGAGAAATGTGCAAAAATAACGATCAACAGAGGTAAAACGACAGAAAGATAGAATGTGAAATTGGACACAAACACTATTATAAGATCTATTGAGGAATTAGAACTTTACAAATATCTGGGAGTTGAAGAAAACAAATCTATTGGTCATAAAGTTATGAAAAAGAAGCTTACCCAAGAATGCCTTCGAAGAACACAAGAGATCTTGAAAACTGAATTGAGTGCAAAGAACAAGTTTTCGGCCATCACAACACTAGCAGTGCCGGTAGTGCAGTATAGCTTTGGCATAATAAAGTGAACCCTAGCGGAAATGAGAAACATGGACAGAAAAACAAGAAAATTGTTGAACATGTGTGGTGAACTTCATCCAAGATCTAATGTAGATAGATTGTGGGTGTCGAAATGGGAAGATGGCAGAGGCTTAACCAATATGGAAGACACGTATGATGTTGAGATTCAGGGTCTGAAGATATATCTGGAACTGAAACAAGGAGATAAGTATCTGTGAATGATACACAGACGAAATATGAGGAAGGCAAATAAAAGCATATTAGAAGGAGATAGCAACACTGTAATAACTGAAACAAACGCAGTAAATAAAATTAAAAGTGAAATAAAAGAAAGAAAGAAAGCTGATCCCATAAACAGATGGAAATTAAAGAAAATGCAAATTCTAAAGGAAGCCGAGAAGAATAATATCGATGAAGCGGTGTCCTGGGGTTGGCTTAGATTCGGAGAACTGAAAGTGGAGACAGAGTTGTTGATCACTGCGATCCAA
>JALBCR010000480.1:122500-166211 GCA_030710515.1 Abscondita cerata
ATGAACTACGCATGGGCCAAATATTATTTGTATATGATTTTTTCTTCTATTCGCCTTTTTTGCGTCTAATTTGCATGGACTATATATATATATATATATATATATATATATATAATATATATATATAATATATAATTTTCGGCTGGTAATGCCATTTGGGAACTGTTAATACGGTGTAATTTTTGCATTATTGCCAACTTTTAGTAAGTAACTTTTTTCCCGGACTAGGTCAAGAGAAGGTTAGTGATGCAAAATCAGCGATTATTGACGGAGGACCAAAAATTATTAAAATAAAAAATATCTCGAAAAGTAGCGACTTTATCGTTACAAAGGAAGAGTATCTTTTTAAAATAAAGTATTGGAAAATCGAAAAATTGTGCTAAAATGACAATTCCACTAAGTGGCGTAGATTTTGGGAGGGGTTAAAAAATTACTTGACCCTGTCACTAGCCAGAAACCTTGATTTAACATACTTTAGTAAGGTGTTCAGTACCTACCTACACTTTCTGCCAATTATGTCAAGGATACGTCAAATAGTTTTAAAGTAGGTACTGGGTACAATTAGTTTTTAAATTTTCAAATAAAACGCCTGTAACTCAATAATCAGCCACATTTCTAAGTAATTTGTGTTAAATCTTAATATTATGAGTTCAGCTTTCTACAGTTAAAATATTTTCAATTCATTATGATACACCATGAATAAGTAAGCAAGGGATAAGAAAAACTAAAAATTTTACAGATACTGTCTCTTCTACATAAATAAAAATAATACATAAAATTTAACTAGCTCAAGTTAAATGTAAACCGTTTATTGCCACATTTACACTCCAAATGATTAACATAATTGTACCAACTATTCTGTAAATTGATCATAACGTTCTCTTGAATTGCTTTATTTAAACTTGGTAGTATCATTTTGATTTCGTTTTCATGATCGCCTACACAGGAAGCTAGGCTCATATGAAATGATGGATCCTAAAATTATTATTGTTACTATTAGCCCAAGTCACACATATTTTTACCTTATAAAACGTAGGCAATTTAAAATCCGCTAGACAATCATCCAAGTATTCTATAATTTTCATTAAAGTATCATGAGCACTACTGATTTCAAGTGCAATAAAGGTTCTTGTACGTTCTTCATTACAATAAACTGTTAAAGAACCAAAAACTATAACAAATCTAAGAAAAATATTTTTTATCATTTATCCTATTATAATACTAAATACCTTTTTATAGACTGCAGTTTCTCTTGTACAGACTTCATAAATGAGTCTATCCAATGGTGTTTTAGGACAACAGTTTTGGTTAAACTAACATGAAAGTGATTTACAGGATGAAAAGACAAATGCGACACTGTTGTAAGTAAATTCATTACCGAATCAATAATTGTATCATCAGTTGAATCATCTGCAGCAAAAATATTACATTTTACATGAAATTAAGATTCAAAACATACAAGGTACATATACGTAAGTAGCCCAGTTACCACGCTCATGCGGGAATGATCGAATTCGACCATTATGTGAAGAAGGATCATCAATTGGAGATTCACTTTGTAAACTTGCTTGGGTTAGTAAATCTGGAACAGGTAATCTACAATTTCATGTTAGAATGCGTCAAATTGTAAATACAAACCTTTTACTGTTAATGTCTTCGTTCGAATGAATTCTCTTTAAAGAAACACGACCGTTGGGAACTTCGTCCTCTGAACTATCACCCCCGTAACCACTTAATAAATCCAAAGCACCTCTACTCATTTTCGACTTCACTTTTGAAAAAATAACCTTAAATTTTATTATCTTAAATGGCTGCAAAACAGGAATCTTCTTATCATGGAGGTAAAATAAACATGGATAAAGTTTGAATGTCTTCTCCCTACATTTTATCCTAAATTTATGTTTACACTTATTCTTCAAATGCGTTTGTTAATTATTAGTTTAATGTTTGTTTTTGAAACAACTAACTTTTATCTATTGATTTATAAAGTAGATAATCGTTAGCAATACTTTAAAAACATATCCGCAGAAGTCCATACTTCTAACGTATATTGGAGAAACTGAATAAAAACGATCAATAAGATGTAATTTAGAGTTGAATCAATTATACCTGAAACATTCTATTACTGAGAAGAATCTTGTTTAAACTCTTTGATGTGTTCTATAAGCTTTTCTCAACAGTTATTAGAATTATTTTTGTTTTTGGTTTTGTTAAATTATTTTACTTTTCCTTCCTCAGTTTAATATTGTTCAATCAGGGAATTGTTTTGTTCGATTCTTTGTTTCAAAGTTATCAACTCCGTAACTTTCGTAACATACAGTCTACTGCAGATCTTGTTGTGACCAAAGCTTTGAATTTATATTTTTTAACCTTAGAGGAGCCATTCTCGATAATTGTTCCAATTCGTGCTTTGTGAGTTTTGAAATATACGTTGTACGACTCACCATCATGTTAATACCAAAGTGAAATCTATAACTTCTTTATATAACAAAAATATTTGTCATTCTTAACACTTAACTTCTTTTTTGTTTCTGTTAAGGTGCTACACCATAGAATGTGGTTAGAGTTTAGGTGACAGTCAAGTACTAGAATTTTGTCGTGGGTTATGCACTATTCTACGAGCATATTGGATTTACTCATATATACTGGAAAAGTTTAGGTAATGATTATTATTTGACAACAAACTATGCGGTTTTATGTTAGTTTGTTTGCTTTCCTTCTAGAATAGAAAGAATATTGTTTGGGAAAATATGGTGTTTATTTTAGGTAACGCTTGTTGAGTGCAAGCATATTTAGCCGGAAAGTGCACTGTTACCTTTTTGCTATTTTTTGGCACACAATAACAAATTTTGCAGAGATCGTAGGAAAAGAGGTTTGAAAATGTTAATTTTAAACATTTATTGACCACCAGTGTTAATAATATTAATTATTCTTGTACTTTTATCAGAATAAAATTGTTTTTCTTGAAATGTAGCTTCGTCTTGAATGCGTATGAAAATGGTGTTTCTTTGAGCTGTTTTTGTGATAGATCGGAATTTATTTGTTATATGCAGTGGTTTGGAGAATAAAGATCACTTTTAAGGAAATAGTAGAATCATATTTAAAATGTTGGTATATTTAGTAATTATGGAAATAAAGTGTCAGCGGTTTTCGATGGGCATCCTAACGTGCAGTAAAGTACGTAAGTGTTTGTTTGCTATTGTACAACCACTTGCGTACTTTACTGCAGGCGATTAGAAATTTTTATACTTGCCAACTGTTGTTAGCTATAATTATTGAAGGATCGACTATGTAACTGCTTTACATACCTGTCGGCAAAGTTGCTTATATATATACTATATCTTTTCTAGGTAATATAATAAACCAAAATAAGCAAATTTAATTCACGAATTAGGAATTTATTTGTGAAGTCTATGACAAAGACGTTAGTCAATAAATCCGTATTTCATAGGTACGTGCAAGTGTTAGATATCATTAAATGAATTAACTTTCACTCTCCCATTGTTAGTTTTAATAAAAACATTACCATTATTCGTCCACACAAAACGGTTACCATATTTCTCAGCAGCTTTAATTGATAACTGGACTCTCCTTTTTGTTAGATCTTCTTTAATCACCATTTTAGTTCCTTTTAAAAGCTTTTTTTATTATATATAAGAATTTTTGTGTTTTTACTTATAAATTTTGTTACGGGCAAAACTTGCACCCGTGCCAAAATTGTATAGAAATCCGGCAATTCGCTCGTGGCGTAGGTTCGAGATGATTTTTACAAGATAGTAGAATAGATTAGATCGAAATGGGCGCCAGTCCACAGATGCCTTAATGTGACATACGAATATACGGTCTGGAAATGTGGACGTTTCGAGACCGAACCTGAGGATGTTGATTATTGGTTGTTTTTTTTGTTGGGCAAATGCCAAGGAGAGAAAAGAAATGATAAACCACGCCAAAATCATATATACACGTTTATTTCTCTAGTCAGTATTTAAGGAAGTCATGAAAAAGAAACGAAATAATTACGTTGATAAATGTAGATATGTACAAACCCCACTTACGCCTCCATCCAAGAGTTTGTCGTCGTATGTGAATGGACGATATGGCGTAACCGGCTTCAAGTCGTACGTAGGAGTACATAAATGTTTACACATTGAAATTTACAATAAGGTAAATGAACAAAAATAAAACAGTACACTGGAGCTTTAAAAGTAGCTCTAGGGAGCATCCAAAGAGTACCACAAATTGTGAACTTAACAAAAAACTATCTTCAAGGTTTTCTTTAGTTGCTCAATATATTGCGACGCAATAAACTTAAAAACTACACCTAAAATTATTAGAAAAACAAACAGATCACGTTCTTTACAGCTTAGGCTGCATTTCTCACAAATATGTACATCATCCAAGAACCACTCATCCGTATTTAAGGATTGTAATAAAAGTTCGTACGTTACCCTATACTGCAGTTGGATGAAAGCGTTCTGTAGGACCAGTACCCAAAAAGGTAAGCTGCAAGGTTGAGCAATGGGGCTCTCGCCGTAGAACCATCAGAAGCAAGAAATAAATCTGAGAGCAGTGGACCACCGTTATTAATTTCCGGACCACCAGTTATTATTTAGTACCATCAGAACCAAGCAACCATCTGGATATCAGCAGAGGCATTATCGGGCGTTGATATAAAATTCGCCATGTTAAGAACAGACACGATAAAAGCCCGCCTAATAAAAACTTAAAAAAAAAAAATTAGAAACCAGATATCGCTTTTTATTTAATTTACCTGCACGACGTCGACGAAACTTATAAACAACCAGTTAAATTGGACGGTGACGACGCGCAGTTTTTTGTAAAAGATCACATGTAAAACGGATTTTACACCAAACGATTCATTTTTAATTAAAATGCAATCGGAAGAAAATATTTCTGTACAGCACATTAGATTTATTTCAACTGAACAGATAATTCACTGATAAGCGAAGCACATTAAAACGAACTAATAGTAATTAGCATTTTCGTTAAGCAACACTCGCATTGGAAAATTTTCAAAAAGTGCCGTTTTATGCGTATGCAAACGAAGTTCCTATCGTTGAGAACACACGTACGAAAAATAGATAGATAAGGCGTATTACAATTTAAAGCAAATTGTATACGTAAAATAAAATCAAATTTGTACAATAATAATGCTTTTAAATCGAAATAGGAATTAATTACATTAAAGAAAAAGTTTTCTTTCAAAGACAAAAAAAAAATGTCACAATTTTACTATGATTGGCTTATGATATGGTTCCCTCCCCGGAAGACGATGACAGTAATCAATTAAAGAAGTAGGTATATCTAAGCCTAGCTTGTCTTTGCATAGTTTGCTAACTACTTCATCAGTTGATTCATTTTTTATTTCGGGTATTCCATAAATACGTAAACTGTTAAGTCGGGTATATTGTTCGAGAGCATCATTCGCCGATTCCGATTTCTCTTCTGCTTTTCGAAGTTGTTGTTCTAGATGAGTTATTTTATCTTCGCATCGTTTGACTTCTTTATCAACCAAAAGTTTAATATTTTCATTGATAGTTTCAAGAAAGTGTGATAAGAACGTAGGCGAGGTGATTACTTTTTCAACAACTTTTTGAATTAGTTGCTCTTCATCAGCTGTGGAACGAGTTGTAAATCGAGTTTCTGGCATTATAAATATATATTTATCAATTTTATATGAGAATTTGAATTTAACACTGTACAACCTTCACACACGTCTATGCTTTACAAGTACACATTTACGAATAATGCACAATCCGTGGATATGCTTATTGGTCGTTCTTTTACTGATGTCAAATTTGATTTAGCAAAACTAAGTTAATATGCCGCTCTTTTTAGGTTTTACCACCAGATTCAAACTTTGTTAGGTTTGAACTAAAGAGTGGGGGCAATAACTTCAAATAACAGACTGAATCCTAACCCCATGACAATTTCTCCTGCTCCAAGTGAACTTTTTCTACTATTATCTTGCAATTGTAAAAGATTGTTGGAAACAGTACAACTAGTCAGACTCTACGTTTTAAATCAAATAAAATGGCAAGATCATATTTTCTGAATTAGTAACTTCAAAGAGGTCACTCGAGAGATACACTGCTGTATGTTTATTATGCTATGGTTAAGGTTTTAGAGAATGCTTTTCGTTATTTTGATTTTTGCATTAATTTGATGACATTATTGTTTTTATTTCTTTCAGTTTATTATTTACGATATCTTATTATTTGTACAGTTTCAAAATAAATTCTTTTTTTAATTTAAAGGAACACAGCTAAAAGTGTTGAGTTTTACTTAATACAAATTTTTTATAAATAATCACTTATCTATTAATAAATAAAAAGTCTTAATTATAAGCTACTTAGACCTTAAGGTTTAGCTTCTTCTTCACGCTGTTGTTTAGTGAATGTTAAAAATACCTAAAACCAATTTTACAAATAAAACATTAACATTTTTTGAAAAATTAACCTGTTCCAAACTGCTTTGACCTAAAGAATAATCTTCAATGGGAAGAAATGTTTTTCCTTTCTCAATAATTCCAAACATTCTTGACCAAACAAGAGTATTACTTGTAATGTAAAACGTGATCATTTCTTGATGTTTTTCTCTAACGTGAACATTTTGAAAATGTTGTCTAACATAATGTTCTATTTGGTTTAAGGCTAATTCTTGTTCTTCATCTGTATTAAAGGATCTGGTCTTGATCATTAAAGTGTAACCATCGGAAAATTTACTTTTTAAGTGTTGCGTTGATCCAATGCATTTAAATGTTCCGTTCACCATAATCGCCAAGCGCGTGCATAAAGCTTCGCATTCTTCCATACTATGAGAAGTTAAAACGATTGTCGTGCCACGATCTCTAACTTTACAAAGAGCGTTCCACAAATAACGTTTTGTAGCAGGATCTACACCAGCTGTGGGTTCGTCCAAGTACAACACCAACGGATCTCCAACTAACGCTAAAGCAGTGCTTAACTTTCGCTTATTTCCACCACTAAGTTCTTTCACTTTTTTCTGCAAATGTTGATAAAAATCAAAATCTCGTGCTAATTTTTCTATAAGTTCATTGCAATCTGTTCTTACAACACCGCGCAATAACGCAAAAATTGTAAGAGTTTCTTCACAAGTTAAATCATCTAAGAGAGCATCAAATTGCGGACAATATCCGATAAGGCGATACACTTCTTTTAAATTAATTCTTATGTTCCATCCATTCACCCAAACATCCCCGGAAGACATTTGAAGATCACCGGTGATTATTCTGAAGGTAGTAGTTTTCCCAGCTCCATTTACTCCTAATAAACCGAAGCATTCTTTTCTGTTAATTCCTAGTGTCACATCATTTACTGCTAGCAACTCTTTGTAATTTTTACGAACTTTATAAAGTAAGAGATTGTATTGTTTTTGGTTACCAGCGTTAACATCATAAGTTATTGCGTTTTTTTCTTGAACGACATCTTCGTCTTCCGGCTCAGTATGGTTAGATAAAAATTGATATTTTCGGAAAGTACAACGAATGTTGCGAAAGACATTGTATTCGATTGAAAGTAAAATTGCGAACAAGAAACTTCCAATTACAAAGCAATACAATAAGTTCCGACCTACTCCTGTCTCATCTAAAGAAAAGAAATTGACTTCGTCGTCTGAAATACAAAAACATTAGTTAGAATTAGACGAATACTTAAAAAACCTACCGCAACACTGATCAAATTGATAGCAAACAAGAGGCTTGCAAATTTTGTTTTGTAAATCCGGATCAATTCCCGTAGTTATATTGATAATTGAGGATATATTGAAATCAACACAAATGCCAATTTTGCATAACTCCTGTTCTATGGCCAAACTAATATCATCGACCGTGTCATTATTAAGGATCGTAGATATATTAAATTCATTGCATGTGTCTAACGCGTTATCGCACAATTTAATTGTGTTTGATAGTACGTTCATAGTTCTTACACCAGCATGAAAACAATAATGAGGCATTATAAGAAAAATCCATTGTAAAATTTTTCCTACGTGTTGTAATTCAAGTTCTTCCGTTTTGAATATGTCTACTGTAATAAATCCTCCAATTCCTAACAATTTTAAAAAATAAAAAATGTGTGCTGACTGGTACATACTTTACCGATCAAGATGTTCAGCAAAGACATTCTCACATATCCTGATGATGGAACTGTGTGCCAAAACGAACCGAGATACATTAAAGGTAAATTTCCGAACATAAACGCCAAGTACAAAAAAAATACACGACCTGTTAAAATAAACTTAATTATTTACATATACTGTTAAATACGATTGTAGAAGAAAAAATACAATGGTTTCCATATGATCAAAATACATATTAATTTTTCGAAAGTAGAAATTGTATGTGCATCAGTAATATAGGATGAAAGATATAGCAATGGAAGGAAATATTGATCGATTTAAAAGTGCAAAGAGAAAGTAGAATAGCTAAAAATGCGTAGAATCTGCCGAAGAAGAGTATTGTTGCAGTAGTAATATTAAAATACTAATTAGAGTAACACAAAATTAAAATAAAAAATTAGAAGAAAAACTAAACAAAATGAAAGATATGATAATGTGCTTGGTTCTGTGAGAAAAGTCTTGTTTTGAATTAAGTGAAGCAAATTTAATAGTTGGGAGCATTGGTTATATGGTTAGCGTGATCGTAGGAGAAGATCAGCTTAATGACTGAGAAAATTGAAACAACAGTAAAGGTAAGTGTAAAATATTTAATCTGGTGCTAGGAGACATCATAAGGACAACGAACATAAATAAAAAAAAACATCACCACAAACCAAATTCAAATAATAGCTTATGTAGCTGATGAAGCTGTCGTCACAAGTTCTAGAGGAGTATTTAAATGAAACAAAAAAATAGACTAAGGGCCAGTTGTACAATTACCGCTTAAAGTTAACTATGGTTTAATTTTTTAAGGATACAATTGTGACAACAATTATCGTCTAGGAAATTAAACCAAAATTATTTTAAGCCCAGATTGTACAACTGGTCCTTAAAAAAAAAAAAAATAAAACCAGAAAGCAAAAATAAATCATCTGACAATATAAGCGCACAACTACTTAGGGTGACCATAGGGAAAACAGAAAAGGAACAAGTTAAAAGAAAGAATTCAAAAACCAAACCAAAATTATTGTATAAATAGGAATTACTCAAAAGGACTAAACTTAATAAAAATCAAAACGAAAAATTATAAGATCCTAATAGAATCTGTTATAACAGATGCCATGAAAACAATAATAATGACTAAAAAAGAGAAATAACACTTGAAAATAACAGAAAGCAAAATAATGAGAACAATTCTAAACATAACAAAAAAAAGTGAAAGAAGAATAGAAACGTGTAAGGAAGAACAGTTGGAAGAAGAGAACATTGCAATGAACAGGGCACATAATAAAAGAAAAATCTACATTTGCAGCCACAAGGTTAACCCAACGGACACCGATTCGTAAGGAAGATCAAGAAAAAGATGGCGAAACAAAAAAGAAGAAGATATGAAAGCAATGGGAATAGCAGACTGGAAGACAATATGTACAGAGTAATTTTTTTTTGTGCTGTTTTGGTTGGGTGATGTTTTTAGAGGTCTTTTTTTAGCTTCTCTACAAATGGGCTTAAAAACGGAACTGCGTATACTATATAAATAATAGGTTAAATGTCATGAAATAACAATCCCTTCCACAAAAAGCAATGTAGGTGTCTGTTTTACACAATGCGTTGCACTTGATCTTAACTTGTTCTATCAGTGACCAAGGTATTGACGAACCAAAAATAAGCCTGTTGTAATGAATCCGGAAATTGCCGTACCCTACTAAGTGTCAATATAGAATTCATTGTTGTACTTGAAATTTTGGAAAATAAATAACCACTGAAAGTAATCCAGAAAAGTATTGAAGATTTTCATCATTATACACTAAAATGAAAGTATTTGATGTGATGTGGCATAAAAGTGCGTTGAAAGAAAAACAGCTATAATTGGCAATTTTAGTGCTGCGACAAGAATTATGCTCAAATAATGAGACATGACATTAAACTTCACTAGGGAATATATTATGTATTTGGTTTTTGGTAGTCTGTGCACGAACAAAACTTTAAGACAATAAGATGGACTACAAACATTACCAAAACAAAAAAAAATATTCCAAGAAATCTAATAACAAGTTATTGAAGTTAAAATAATAACCAAGTCAATTTTGTACTTACCTAACTCTGCGAACGTCATAAATCCAACTTCTTGAAACGAAACCAAAGTAATGATTATTACTAAACCAATCCCAATCGCCGTTAGCATATCACAAATAAATGATGGAATCCAAAAGGACAACACGTCAATACCAGATACAAATTGGAGATGTTTAAATTTGCTTGCACGTTCTTGTATGTAGAACATCACGTAGAAAGAGGACACAAACGCCATGCTAAATCCTAAATTGAATGAAATTTGATATCCCATAGTATTCGATTCCAACATTTTCGTAAACTAAAATGACAATAATTAAGCTTTAATTTATTAGATTTTTCAGATATATACTCTGGTGTCAATGGTATATGGCAGTGGATGGTTGTACATAAATATATTGTATTCTGGCGAGACTTCAGTGTGCAAAATGGTATTTAAAACTAGTTGCAGTGCCAAGGGGGAACCATGATATGGTTGATTGCTGAACCATGCATTGATTGAATTATCTGCATGGAAAGTGGCTCCTGCAATGTATCTAGAATTGTAAATGGATAGATCTTTCTCAGCCTAAAATTATAACACTATAGTATTGCTTAAATCATTACGGCATCATACTTCAGAGAGGGCGAGTTCAGTCATGTTACCATTATCTGGATTAAGATAAGTTTTATTCATTGCATCGAGCATGTTCATGTAATTGAAATAATACGTGTTGTTGATTTCGTTAGTAATTAAAGTGGTGGGTGTTACATAGCGGTTCAGAGTAAAAAGAACTTTAGGAAAAAATCCACCTATTTCGACAACTGGCACAAACAGAGTTAGTAGTATATATAACACAGGTATAAAAGTTTGAATAAGAAGTATCAACCAGGAACGACGTATCGATAGTAGTCGTTTCATAAACATCGCTAAAATTTGATTTTGCCATAATGCCCACGACGTAAGCAAAGACCCTGCCCCTGGAACTATTTAAAATATTTTAAATTTTGGTTGTCAATTGCCTCATGTAAGAGTAAGTACCTTGAACGTATATATCACCATTCACAGCTCTTCCGTTTTCCATACCAACTAAATTACCGTTCATGTGATCGTCTTCGTTTGTAAAATCATGTTCTTCTGATTCATCACGTCCGGAACCAACCCTAAACAAAGATAACTTTAAAAGAAAGAAGCAAAAAAACTCAATCACCTACTTTATAAATACTTCTTGTAGCGTCGTCAAAGAAATACCATAACTGCGAACTCCTAAATTAGCACTACTTAGTTCCAATTCGTTCAGCATATTTTCAAAAATCGACAAATATTCTTCGCTCAGAACGTAGGTAAGTTCCGAGCCTATGTTGCTGTGAACGTTGATGTTTGGAATGTATTTTCTAAATAATTCTGTAACTTTGTTGACCTCGCATTCGGCTGATTTATCCAGGATTAAATGGTAACCCGCTCCATATTTCTTTTTGAGAAAGAAACTTGATCCACTACATTGTAATTTACCGTTGGCCATTATTGCAATGCGATCACCGAGTAAGTCCGCTTCGTCCATAAAATGGGTAGTTAAAAGTATAGTTCGGTCTAGAAATAAAAAAATTATAAACTCTAATCAATTTCGAAAAGGTGTAAAGAAAGATTTGTAAGGAACTAAACATGAAGATTTTGATAGGTATTGCGAATGAGGGCAATTCTAAAAACTAAAGTAATCTCAGATTTACCTCTTTTGAAGCTTGCATTCTAATTTTTGACGGTCGCATACGAAGGACATTGATCACCAAGGGTATTAAGCATATCTTCGTAAATCTGCTTACCTCTTAACCCTTTTAAATACAGGTACCTGATGATGGCTCAATACTCCAATTTTTCGATTTTCACAATTTCGGTAGACATTTTTTTCATTTAATTTATTGCGTGACTCTGGTTTACTTTTTTGACGTCAAACTTTACACTCACACTTCTAATAAGTTATTATTCGTTGCTATGGTAACGCAATATTTTGTTTATGCAAGGAACTGGTCTAGGCTAACTAGATATCAATACATCCTCGTACATCACAATACAATATTTAAAATGTACCATACGAATAAATAAACAAATGTAAATGTAAAAACCTCTAGAATTCAGTAAACCTATCTAACGAATTGTGATAAAATATTACCAGAAGTACTCCCACAAGTACCGGAAGTTGACACTAATTCGTTATTTTAATGATTAGTGATTGGACTTCCTGGAAGGGGAACACCATAAACCATTCAAGTGTTTACACCGGAATAAACACTTGAATGGTTTATGATGCTCCTCCTTTAAGAAGTCCAATCACTAATCATTAGTTATATTAAGGAGGAAATAATTACTAAACATCGTTATTTTAAATATAATACTTAGTGTGTATTTTATTTTATTTTTGGGTGAGATAGTACTTATTTGTCTAAAAATACATTTACCGGATGTTCATAATATAGAGGCTTGGATCATTTTAATATCTGGATAAATCACTTTTTTTTTTAAATAACACTGTAAAAAAAAGATCGAAAATTGATATTAGTTAGGTAAACGAGGAGGGCATAAGATGTGCACATCTACATTTTGGGATAAATAATACTGTCCGCGCCTGTACTAATTTTTTAAGTAGGGAGCATTAATTTTTCTACCACCTTTCATTTTTAAGTATAAGGGTAGTAAGTCAGAGTTTTTGTAAGGGTGCGTGAGTCTGTCAATAGTAGTACAAAAGTAATAATGCAAACGGTCGGTATTGCACCTCCGTAAAATTCGTAACTTAAAAAAAAATTAATAAATAAAATTAATTAAAGTGTGTTCATTAATCGAATCAGCAATAAAACATTACGGGCTACCATACCCAAAATATAAAAAAGTAGAACAAAACTTAACAAATACCTAATCTGCTAAAGGCGGTATTCTTACCTTTTTTTTGAGACAAAAGTAAATCCCATAAGGCTCTTCTAGCGGAAGGATCCATTCCAGCCGTCGGTTCATCGCAAAGTACCACCTTAGAATTTCCACAAAACGCAATTCCAACAGATAATTTTCTTTTCATACCACCCGATAATTTGCTGGATAGAGTTTTTGCCTATAGATAATAAAAAAATACAATAACGTAGTTTAAAAACAATCGTACCTTTTGAGTTAGCTGCAGCAATTGAAGATACTTGTCAATTTCATCTTTCACGCTTTTTTTCGGGATTCCTTTAAGTTTGCTGTAGAAATATAGATGCTCTTCAACAGTCAACTCGTCAAAAAGTATATTGTGTTGAGGACATATGCCAAGACTATTTCTAACTTGATCAATATTGGTTCGAATATCGTAGTCGCCCAATAGAGCAGTACCGCTTGAAGGTGTAATCATGCCTGTTAAGATCGATATAGTGGTACTTTTTCCTGCGCCATTATGTCCTAATAGCACCGTTATTTGATCTTGGTACATATTTAATGATAAATTGTGTAGAACCTCTTTATTACCATATTTTTTCTTTAAACTTTTTATTTGTATACCAGATTTAAGGTGCGTTGGTTCTTTCTCATGGTAATACGAATCGATGGGCTCCATCATTATGTCATTATATGCCTCTAAAATTGATCTCAACAGATAGACAATAGATATAATCATTTAGATATTTACCAGTAGGTTTTCGGCGAAAATCAAAGATTTTCAAAAAAAAGTACCAAGGTTTTCCAACACCATATTGACCCGAAATACAGCTTCCACATACATAGCTAACAGAAAATAGAAAATTGTGTCGAATAACAACATAATTATTATTTCTCCCACTAGGATATTTTCTCCTTGTATTGAACTCCAAATATTATCCCATTGTACTCCGTATCCAGTATTTTCTTGTTTTATGATTAATTTAAACACAAATCCTATGGCGCTGTTTGAAAAAATACTTATGAACATTTTCAAAGGACGAGTTACCTCGTCGTAGTTGTATTGAATAGTCATGTATGGAACGAAAAGTAAAAACCATCCAATTCCGGCTATAGTAGCGGCAGTATTTGCTAAAAATTTGTATTGAGTAACATTTTTACTTGATTATTAGATTACCTTTAGATGCAAGTGTGCTTATGACAAAGCTGAATGTAATTGTTGCCATTGTAAATAGAATAAGAATTAGAAATATTATCAGAGGGTTAGAATTTGTAAATATTGTGTATTCGGTGTTTGGATACCATTTGACCGTTAATAAAATAGTCATAATAATGATGGATATCAATATCGTAATGAATGATTTAAAAAACCAAGCAGTCCAGTGCAGCCAATTGGGCAAACCCATTATTTTCATGGTTTCCTAAAACGATTAATCAATTTTTCAAAAACTTTATACACATTTTCTAAGAAATTTTTAGGAAAAACATCACAAATCAAGTTTTAGAATCCCAACGCCAGTTAGGCTTTCTCGAGGAGTGTTCGGAGAGAATTTATTTTGTTCCCAACTCCTGTTCTTTCTTACTGCCGACGTTTCGGTCACAGAGTGCCTTCATTATCAAGGCATCTGAAAGAATTGCGATGTCATTTATGACATTCCTAAAAACCGAAACGTCGGTAGTAAAAAAAAATAAAATAAATTACCTCTAAACGCTCCTCAAAAAGGGCCAACTGGTGTTAGGGTTCTACAACTACAAGAGATATACAACTAACTACTAGAAAAGTAACCTAAAAACCTAAAAGTGTGTTTTATTTTTATTCTTACCTCTACTATAGGGATATAATATTGAATATCGGTAAGATCACCTTGTTCTGTGAGTACGTAGACAAGGAGCTTTGGTATTAGTAAGTGCAAATCACCGTTAAGTTTTGAAAGGCGGATTAAACAATTTGGACCATCTTGCGTTTTAGCCTTGGAATGGAGTCACTTGATAAACAATTCTAAGGCTCTTCTAATAACATCGAATTCATCTGGTCTACATGAGAACGAGTATCCAGTATAATAACGTTAATTTATCTACTGGAAGGATTGTGTTATCAGGGTTTTTTTGAGGATTTTTTTTGCCTTAGAGGTATTACCGTTATGTTTTATAAAATTGCGGTTAGAGGTCAAGGGAACTGATTGTTATTTGAAGTTTCCAACAGTTTTATGAGATGGACCTAAAGAGGAGAATAAAAGTTTTGCTGTTTAGGATATAGAGAGTGAAATTTGTATCGATTGACTTTAGAAGATAATTTTAAATTAAGTGTCCGATTGGTGAAAGTAATGTCAAAAAACGATTAACCATTTGTGTAACGTACATATTTTATTGAATGCTACGCTTTATCACCAAGTCGATGTCCAAAATTCAAAACAAACAACTTAAAATAAGAAACATCGTTGAAAATAATTGACAAAGTACTGTGAAGAAGAACAAGACGATTTTTTAGTTTAGTTTAGTTTAGATTAGTTTTTTGGTAAATATGGCACTGTTTTTCATAACAACTTATTTAAAGTAAAACACAATCTAGATTTCTTCTTTTGTTAATCGAAACAAAAATAATTATCTTCAGTTTTAAAATTGAGGAATGTTTTTTTTGAGATCTAATGATCGTTTGATTTTTTGCGAAAAGTGTAGCTGATAGTTTTAATTACTTTAGAAAATTATCTAGGAATCATAAAATGGAAAAACGTCATCACCTCAAAGTTAGTGGTATTCGGGCAAATATCAAAACTCAATCTATTACAGTATGTATAACTGGTGTTCCGGTTCTCTTGTTTTAATCGGATATCACTACAAGGTTGATGATAGTTAGAGATTTGAAATTATGGTTAGAAAACAAAATGGCAAAACTTAGTAAGCGGCGAGAAGTGATTTTTTTGAATATGAATATCTTTTTAAAAATAATTAAGTAAATAGACAAATTGTTAACCTAAATGGGGATAGTATGCTAAATTTGTTAAATGATGTTTTTCTAATGGCAGCCATGATTTTTCCAAATGAGCCAGATGAGCAATTTACAGATCAAAGAACGACGTCACTAATAACCATGTAATGCTTTAAACTTTTTAGGTTTTCAATATTACTTGTATGTGTTCGATAGGGTTTTACTTTTTAAACATCCTCCCAGGAGATAGTCAAGTGAGTTATGGTCAGAAACACTATCTTTCAGAAGTTTACTCAAGAGTTGTGTGCAGTTGGTGAATTGTTGTGCTGGAAAAACAAATTGGGAACTCATTGGTGGAGAATTACAAATTCCGAAATCAGATTAGCTTCAAAAAACTTTTGTTTAACAAAATGAATAACGCGGCGGCGGCTCCGTTATGTTTTGAAAACGCCACTGTCTTATCTAGTGGGGATTTTGGTTGTGCAATTTTTGTTGTTGTAACATAAAACCAAATAGTATATTGTCCTGACTACAAACCTTGATGAAGATGTATTTTATATGGGTTATAGTCAGTATTTTTTTTAATTCTTTGAAAAGAAGTTGGAGATAGGTTGCTCCCTTTATTTAATTAATAGATATGTAAGGAGCTACTTCTTTCTACTCTTACCAAATCTGCGAAAGTAGGTTCAAATGTATTTTGAATGAACCGATAGGAAATTATTCCTTTTCGATAAGTCATTATCGCCAATAATATAGATTGGAACAAAATCGGCAAACAACGATTAGCAATGCGTTGGTTAAAGTTTGTTTAAAGTTAGTGAATTTTTGAGTGACATTCTTGGTGACAAACAAACAAATCGTCTTTCGGGGTTGGATAGTGTAAAATGATAAGCGAGATGCCAGCATTTCGTAAGATCCCTCTTCAATAAAAATCGAATAACCGTTTCGACACAATGTAATCTCAAAAGATATGTGTGTTTTTGATTCGTGTAATTATTTTTTAATATTAGATAAAGTCAACTTAGTTAATGTAATTTGTTAATTGACGCATTTATAAAACCTCAATTCTTAAGAGATGAAAAAATAATAACTAATATAAAGGGGGTCATCTGATTACCTTTTAGATGTATTTACATTTAATATTTTCTATTCCGCTCTGTTCATTTGGTCTGAATGGCGGGAGTAGAGCAGGCTGTCAATTTTGAGGTTACTTCAGTATACATTTATCGTAGACATCCTATGACTATTTGAAAGAAACGGTATTGTTTATTGTACATAGAAAAATCTCCTACCAGTAGATGAAAATCATTAAATAACACCTTGTTTTATAAACGTGATTATTTTCTACCAATCAGAACGTTCAATTTAGTTAAGTTAGCTCGTATAATTTCGATAATATTTGATTATACATAGAGTAACTCCACCAATTAAAATTATTGCAATATTCTCGTTTCCATAGTAACCATATTAATTTCTTTCATAATAAACTAAACGCGAAGTCAGATTTGACATTTATCAGTAATTGTTTAATAAATTTTTTTCTGTTTTCTAAATTTACTCAAAAAATAATCGTATCAAATACAATTCGTACTTCAAAATAAGTACGGTTATACATCTCAAACTTCCTGTATAATTATACAACAAGTTATCGATGTATAACCTGATTATTTTGAAGTACTTATAGTATTACTACTGAAAACGCTAGGTTGGAAATTTTGGTTAAAAGCCTTGCTTTCTATACTGCCAATAATTAAATTTATTTAAATGCATTACAGTTTGGAAAATGCTAACTTGATAAGTTACAGAAATTTAGAAATTGTTTTACTTATTAAAACCTTAATTTTTTTCGATTTCTCGCCTTTTAAAATTCAACATTTATGGTACTTACTTTTAATTGATTTTCTTTTTCTGTAGTAATAATCTTCACCATGTTAATGCAAGTGTATACAAAGCTCAACATAAATACAGTTCCGATGAAGATATCTAGTGAACTTAGAAGAAAGTCTGATGTAAATTTGGGATATGGCAGTCTTTGCAATGTAATTGGTACTGATGAACTATTGTAATCACTATTATTTGCAATTTTCTTGTGATAACGAATGATCGAATGGGACAGATGTTCTTGCAACATTAAAAAACCCTCTTGAAAATATCTTGGTGGTCCACCTTCATTTGAAGATCTAGTTCTTATTCCAGGTACATAATATATTGGAAAAATCTTATCACTTTCCCAGTTTAACTCTCCGGGAAATCTATAAAAAGTTAGTTGCTAAGTAACAATTTGTTTTTTTTTACTTTAGTACAAACACCTTAACGCAACTGATAAAGTTTTTGGATTGTTTTATTAACTAAATAGTCGTCATTGAATGAGACTCCAGCAAAAGCTGTAATTCTATAGATATCTGAACTCAACGCATTTTCTAATTCATCATAACTATCAACACTCTTGTGTGTGTAGTGTGTATCCAATAGTAGATTCATTCTATTTACCGTATCGTCCATAATCATTTCTAACTCGGGATTTGTAGGAGACCAAGTGATTACTCTAAAAACATTATTGATTTCTTGATAATAAAATAGAAATTTTTACTTACGTTTTATTTAATACTTGATTTGCTGTTATAGATGTTTGAGTTTTGAATGGTAGGAAGAACGAAGCTGGAAACTCATCTGGATGCACTAAAGATCTTAGAATAACAAGAACTATAGTAAATATGATAGGAACAATGATTTCTAATACAGTTTGAATTGGATGACGCCATTGTAACAGAAAATTTTTCCACATTAACAAAAAAATTTCTCTAATTTACTTGTCATATTTAAAATTGTACCGAACTTGTTGTGTAGGTGACTATTCACTAACTATCGATAATAGGTATGGCAAGGAGATAATGATTATATTGATAAGTTCGCTACTTGTATTCAATAAATCATATGGAGAAGTAAGAGAACGCGTGTCTTAATTGGCATCATCACAATTAATTTCAGATCATTTGGTTCTACGCGTATGTATAGATTTATGAAGAATTATTAGTAATTGCGTACACATTTTTTTAATCAAAATGTTTTTATCTACACTTATCTTATTTGTCCATTTTTATATTATTACACGTTAATGGTTTAGTCAGGTGGTTTAGGCTTGATTCTTAATTTAAGATAAAAATTCGACGGATTGTTATATAAACGAAATATTTCGATAACTAAACTAAAAATGTCATAATGCTTTGGAAGCAAAAGTTTAAACATGGTGTCATATATTTTTTGTTTAATTATCAAAGTACTTTTAAGAAAATTGCATTAAAAATTATAATCGGCTGATTATTGTAAAATCTAATCAACCTTAAGGAATTTTGCACAGTATATATTGGAATAAAATTATTAATATAGATATTAGTTGGAAATGAATATATTTATCTAAATTATCTGTGTCAAATTAAGTAAATTTAATTAAGTTGTGCGCGAAGTGAATACGTATATAACTGAATAGTGTATAGTATGTACTGAATGTTATACCAATGTTGTACCACTACTAGCCTAATCAATATACACATTTGGGTCGAAAAAAATTAAAGAATCGATGAAATTCTGAAATTAGGTAATTAAAAACGTATTTTATCAGATTGGAAAACTTTCTCCAAGTGATTTAAAAAATTGATTTTTGATTGTTTAAATTACATCTTCTTTAAATAAAAAATATGGAATAAGTTTCAAACAAAAGTTGTAGTTTAAGATCTCACCTACAACTTTTGTTTGAATTTTTTTAATATCTCAAATTGTAACATAAATACACCAGTTTATCAAAAACCATTTTTTTGCCTACTGTACATGCGCAACACCTTACAGTTCTCTTAATATTTTAATCATTCGCTCTTTGATTAATAATATCAGATAGAAATATAGCACTGATAATTACTAAATCAACATTATTTATTACAGAAAATTTTTACAGAAAAACATTTTTATAAAGATTTCAAGTATATTTCATAGCTAAAATTGACTTTAAAATTAGGCTTTGTACGTTTATGTTATTTCTACAAATTTTTGCTCTCATTAGTTAAATAACAATAATAACTAACAAAATGACAATTTCTTTTGCAAACTTTTTTTCTAATACCTACCTACTTTTTCATTTTATTAAAACTAAATCGGTCTCGTTTACAATGAGGGAAAAATATTAATCTTTCAATTTCGAATTTTCTTAACACTTCGTAAAAACGTAAAATTTTTTATTTTAAAATACGTATAGGTAATTTCAATAATATTTGACTGATCTCTATAAAAATTTAACAGAACATACTTCAAAGTCTATATTTTTGAATGATTATTTTGTTTTACAAATTTTTATTATTGAATTTAAATAGGGCATTATTTTTATGCACAGGAGCAAAATTAATAAAATGCAAATATTTTTTTTCAGGCTAAATATGAACTCTTGAAAATTCACGAATACATTAATATTTAAATATTTTTAGTAGCGGTTACATGTAGTGAGAACGTAACCATTCTTACATGTATTTATAATAGAGCAGTGAAAGGTGGGGTAAAAGGCAAGTGAGAAGACCGAAAGCAGACGCACCGCTGTGTATGACTATATATATATATATATATATATATATATATATATATAGGATACTGATGATAAAATAATGCTAAAGTTATGTTAATCATTTAAATAAAAGAAACACCCGTAGTTTGCATGTTTCCTAAACAAAGATCATCTTATAATAAACTCAAAATATGTTGGCGAGTAAAAATTGTTGTTCATATTTTTTCAGAGTTTGTATAATCAAATCACACTATTTTTTAAAATTGCTAATTAATTAACATTTAAATAAAAAAATTTCTTTGAAATATAAAGGTAGAATGACCTAAAAAACATCGTTATTACATACTTACATTTTCTATTAATTTGTTCAAATAAATTAATATAATTTGTAACTGGCGCCTATACAAATATTTCTTGCTTCAGATTGAGTATATCTCTAATAAAACTATATTTTAAAAAATTTTCAAACAAAATTGCAGAACGAAACTTAAGTTAAAACTTTTGCCTGAAAACATTGAATCCATCTTTATTTAAAAAAAATATTAATATAATGCTAGTTTGTACGTCATGCTTCTAAGAATAGTTTAGTCTTTAAATAGAATATAAAAATATCAAAAAAAATTTCATATAAAAGTTTTAGCTGTAGACTTTAGTTATAACTTTTATTATAAACTTTTCTTTATTTTCATTTTTTAAAGAGTTTCGTTAAAATAATGTTCGTGCAAAAGGACCTTCACTGCACCTGTACAGTGTTTCCTATTTTCGATGTAATTGGGGGGTTTCAGGTAATTCGCGAATTGATAGAGAAAAACCGTGGTCGGGACCCTTGGCCCGATTTTTAAGACAAATTCAATGGTCTAAACAGCACGTCGATATCTCGACTCGTTTGGGAGATACAGAGTGTTTTGCGTTTTATGCCGTTTTCTTTAAAGCTTCATAACTTTTTGTGAATATTTTTTATTTTAACCAAAACATTTTTTGTGCATTTTTATATAGACAATTCAATGGCGTACTCGAATTTAATCTAGCTTAATTCGTTTTCGAGTTAAAGACCAAACATGCATTTTTTTTAATGGAAACCATAGTTGGCTATAACTTCATTGATTAGAGACGTTTTTTAGCTTTCTGAAAATATATGGTTTCATATATTGATCTCGGCAAATAAGGAAATTATAAACGATTTTTGGAAAAATACCTCTTGACCAAAGTCTCTTCTGTAACAAATGAAGATAAAAAAAATTCAAATAAAAGTAGTAGCTTAAGATCTTAGGTACAATGTATGAATGTAAACTTTTGCGGCCGTTGTCATTAAGATTATTATCTTCCGGGTTGAGCCGTGTTTGTCCTTCCTTTCTTCGTTTTCCGCTAACCATGCTGATGGCTTCTTCAGAAGTTACTCAAAAGACTGAATCCTTTGTGAAGAACTCCAAACATTTCGTCGAACTACTGATGCCTCTGGAAGTAACCAATGAATACTCGTTAGTTTTGATGAAAAATCGCTATTCCCTAACGTACCAGTCGACGATACACATAACATCATAGAACAATTGTGCACAACCTCCGGGTTAAAATAAGACATAGCGGAGCTAGCAAGAATTTGCCTGAACACAACGTACTTTCTATAAAACAAAAATCTTTTTCATCAAGTTTGAGGAAGGCAACAACTACTATCCAAGGATAATTAGAAAATCCCTAGAAATTATGAAAAATAAGAATAACTTCAGTCAGAAAGATGGTTACCGCTTAAGCAACACATGGAAACTAACAAAAACAAAGAAAAGAAACGTCACTACACAATTAGTAAACACCACACGAAAGATCAACCAACCCTCGAAGACAAACCACCCGTCACTGATCGACATCATCAACCAACCGTAGCAGGAGATAGGTATATAACGAGTAGCAGAAGACAACAACATCAGTCTTTAGAATAACTTCTAAAGAAGCTAACAGCATGGTTAGTAACACGTCAAGCAGAGAACAAAGGAGGGAAGGACGAATATGGCTCAACCCGAAACATAATCTTAAACTCGTGATGCTAAAATAGAGAGTTTTGAAAACATTCTCCGAGTATGAAATTCATTTTCTATCTTCAACTCTATATTCTTTCATTTTTATTTGAACGACAGCTAGTAACACGGTAAAAATTAAACTATTGTCACAGCTTAACAGCAACCAAGTGTTCTGTATATTTCATAGCTTACTTAATAAAAACGTGTTAAGAAATTACCGATTTTTATTGATGCAGGTAAAGTAATGCAAATAAGTCTGAAATTGGTGGATATTGGTATAAAGAACCTTGTAGTGATTTGAAAGGAAACCCTTTTATTACAGTAGTAAAATACAGGGTGTTCTATTTAGAATAACGTAGTAATTGCATAAAATATTGTATTGCCATGAAACTATAAATTAACAACACCCTGTAAATAAACTTTATATTACAATAATTCGTATC
Organism: Abscondita cerata; assembly: GCA_030710515.1. Taxonomy (NCBI): domain Eukaryota; kingdom Metazoa; phylum Arthropoda; class Insecta; order Coleoptera; family Lampyridae; genus Abscondita; species Abscondita cerata. Next base: position 145,512 of record JALBCR010000480.1, read on the forward strand.
GATGTTCCCACTAATTGGCAATTAATAGACAAAAATTAATTATGGTAAGGGATAGGTATGCCTAACCGGGTAGTAAAAGACGTAAAATTTTATGCGGAAACTGAAAATAAAATAAAAATTGGGACATTGTATTGTATTTAAAATAACAAATAATTTCGGTATAACCGGAAGTGACACCACCATGAAAATATTTTCAATAAGTAGACCATGTCCATTCGTATAGATTTAAAAGTTTTCAGCTGAATCGGTTTTTTCGTTCTCATTATTCGTCTAACATGCTATCGTCGAGATACACCCTGTATATTGACCAGGATTAAATTAGAAAAATTAAAATAAAAATTAATTTTATTGAAATTTTGTTTTTCTAAATACGTAAGTTTAAATATTCTTTTTTCATTGATCGATAAGACTTTTTCAGTAAACAAAGACTGATAAATCAATGCAAAACTGAAAATAAACACATTGACTCACATTTTATTTATATTTATCACTTTACGTGCAAATTGATAATTCTAATCTGAAAATGTTTTATCACGAATGGTAAGTTGGATTTCTTCAAAACTTCCCTTTTTGTGTACGATTTTTAGCACCCAATTGGTCTATACCATGAACATTAGTGATTTTCTCAAAATTATTTTTGAAAATGTGTACAACATTTTTTGGCAACATATCCCTTTTTACTTACTTTGAAATTTTGAATGAACTACTGTTTGAGACTTGAGTGTCGACTATAAAAGCAGATTAATTTTTAACAGTATTTACCAGGGATGAATTTGAAATTTGAAAAGATTTGAGAAAATTATTACGAGACGGTTTGTAATAATTATATTTATTTTTATTATTATACAGGGGTTCAACACCCGAAATTCTTTAATAGCGCCGTTGTAACTAAACTAAATTTTGAAAACTACTCGATTAGTTTGGATTCACCGTTTAATTTTAAGGTAAGTTTCTCTTTCTATCCCTAAATGGCAACGTTACTTTAACTTTAAATTAAATAAGTTTGAGATACTTGATGAAGCTAAAAAGTTAAAAGTGGTGTATAAATTGTTTTCTTAAAACTTTGTCAGGTTGATCTAGAATGACGGAGCTTTTTACGAAGAATTCACCTCCAGCAGCAAATTACCTAAATTATTTGTTATAGTTTAATTGAATTTATTAAATTATCTTAGGTTTACGATCTGCATTTTTACACCTTGACTTTTTTTTTATCTTATCTGTAAATTAATCATTCTTCCGTTGATTAATTTTTTGATGTAAACGATGTCTATGGTTGCGCATACATACACCATAGGCACAGGGTTACGCAGGCACGCAGTTACGTAAGTTCTGAGTTATATATATTGTGTACAAGTGGGTGAAATAGATTTTTACACTTGCTTAAGTAGCCATCCGAGTGTAAAAGAAACCGCCACTCTATTAAAAATAAGTTAATTAACATAAAATTGAGATAAGTAAATTTATTAGTTATCTGTCGACAAAAGTTGCTTTAATGCGAACTATTATTTATATTTCACTGAAACATTATTTGGTTGATTATACCTCGGCAACGAGAGCGAATATATCGTAATACTCGCTTACGATAATTTCTCATTTACAATTGAATACAAACAATTCAAAAAAATGTCACCATTTTATTCTTTACTTTTTTTTTAAACTTAATAGTGCAATTCGTAAATAAATATCTACTAATTGAACAATTTCCTAAATGGAGACATCCATTTTAGTTAATGTCACAATCCTTAACTTTTCTAGAAGAAACATGTCGTCTGGAGCCTCTTTCATAAACTTTACCACATTCTATCAGGTCAAAATTTTTTGTAGATCAACAATGTCTACTTAGTATTGAATATTTCTACCATAGTGAATTTGGGAAATATGAAATACGTACCAATTCCTGGAAATAACTGATAATGACTGTTTCACTAATTTTCGAAAATATTACTTAAGTCATTTTTTACCACTCATTGTCATTATCATACTGCAGGCGAGATTTTATAGACATGTTCTCATTTGCTTGTGTTACTATGTTTTTCGTAATTTATTCGTCCATTTTCGATACAAAAAAATGGTTATCGAGTCAGCGCCATTTTACCGCAACCTAGGAAATTTAGCAAAATTCAATTCAAATTTTTAATATTTTTAAATTTTCATAAATCCAAAAGCAGTCAAATAGCATACGTTGCATGCACGTGTTTCTCGAGAGAAAGAGTTTTTTCTTGATCAGTCTTCTTTAGAATGACCCCCGGACGGCAATCTTTTTAGGTGTCTTTAATTTCTTATAATATTCACTTATGTGTCAGTACGTTTCACACTTAAAAAGCATCTGCACACTAGGAAGAAGTCTGCGACAGCTTTTCTTTATTTGATATAGTATGTCTATTTTCAGGATTCTTTCAAGATCCAATTTTACTGTTCTTTATCTTTTCCTCTATTTTCAAATTTGAATTAAAAGTTTTTACTAAAATCTTGTAGGTTCACATTTTTATTATGTAAGTTTTGTTCGAATATAGCCTCCACGACTTCATATCCTCCATCATAACTCTCGGACAAATATAAATGAGTATGATCCTCTTTTTTTGAAAATTCTACTTTTAGAAGATTTTCAAAAGTTTGTAACGGTTGTAGTTCACAAATAATAATAAAAGAAGAGACGGCTCTAGCGATACAACCTAAAGAGAACAATACTATTTGGCTCGAAATAGCGCACTAAATTCCTGGAAGATCCCGTATTTGTAATAGTAAGCACAGCAGTGTCCGGCTTAGTTGGTGAGTTGGGGAGGTCCTTGAGGAACTGCAAGAAATAAACTGCTGCCTAACAAGGCGCCACCTGCTGGGTAATAGAAAGGAATAAAACCGACCAACAGGAATTCAATAAGTTTTACTTAAGGTCTAATACGCTAAAACGAACACAAATCAGAAAGACAAATAGACATGTAAAAAAAAAAAAAAAACAATATAGCTAATACAACCTAAAAATACTAGAAGAATCTGGGAGAAGTAAGAGTTTTTGTCGCGGGAAATTTACGTGCGTCAGCAACAAAAAAAAAAAAAAATCCCCAACCAAAAAAAAAAAAAAAAAAAAAAAAGTAGCAAATAAAACTTACAGTACTAGGAAAATATGTGAGAAGTGAGAGATTCTGTCGCATAAGACTTACGGGCATTAGCAACAACAAATTAGTTAAAGCTCGCAATCAATATGTCGAAATTTAGTTAAGCTTTTGTTTGTTACATCCCAAATTAAAGTTAGTGTTTCAATTGAGGATTGGTTACTAAGAAAACTTGACGTACACACGTGACTTACACACGGTGACTTAAACTCGGACTAGCACGGTAAGTAGCTCCCGCCAACCCAAAAGTCTTTTTGTTTTAACTTCACCCACTTTATCTAAATCGCCCAAGTTCTTATGGAGCTAATTAACAACAAAACCGAGCGTTGGTGATTGAGTCTACCCCGAATAAAAAGTTACTTATATGCTAAGGATTCAAACCGTTTAATGTCACATATACGTGAGCTTCATACGCATGAATAGTGAATAGGTTTCTTAAACAGTAAACTTAGCTGTGTTCTGAAGCATGCAGTTTTGATAAGGAAGGTTCTTGCTAACGACAGCAGTTGACAGCTTCAGAAGATAGGTAGCCACAGGATTTCCTTTAGGAGAACTAGACGACGAAGCAAGGAAGGCAAATATGCTTTTTTAAAGCAGCAAGCACGCAGCGTGAACGACCCCTCAGCCGGTTGAGTTCATCGGCCGTTGGCAGCTTCAATGTGGGCGAAACTGTGGAAGTCGTCACGTTTTATAGCGAAGGATTTTTAACTAGCCATTCCAGCGCCCCCAGGAATTAACCAGATTATCCAGATTGTAATACACGAGTAGAGTATGAGGTCAAGACACGTGCTAAAGCATACGTCGTAATTAGAATTAACACAACCACGAGACAACAAAAGAACTGGAAAAAGAAATACCTACAGCGAATGTGGTCGGATTTACATTTACACACCAATTTAACTTAGAATTATTGAAGCCACATAAATACTTTACGTGTACACTTTTAGTTTCACGAAGCACGCTGAAAACGTCCAATAGAAGGAAATCACAAAATCTCCGCTCGTCGTCTCCATAATTACTGTGAAAAAAAAGAATCTACCAATGAGAAAACCGTAGCGTGCGCGGAAGAATTGACTTTCATCGTAACGTGCTACTCACGAAAAACGTTATTAAGAAGGCATGCGACATACGTTCTAGTTTGAGAAATTTGAACCGTAACAAATTTCTGTACGTCCTTTTGTCAGCCTGTTTAAAGTAGAATTTTATTTCCAAAAGAAAATAATTTTTTTATTTTTTTGTTTATAAAATTTTTTTAAAAATATTTTTTTTTTAAATTTTTTTTTTTTTTTCCCTTTTTTTTTATATTTTTTTTTATTAACAATTCTTTTTGTGAGTTTTTTTTTTTTTTTTTTTTTTTTTTTTTAAGGATGGAAAAAAAATTTTTTGTTTTTTTTCGTAATTTTGAAATAATTTTAATTTTATCCAGAAATGTGGTAGAGTCGACTCCTATCAGTTGACCTTCTAAATTAACGTTTTTTTTAATTAAAAAATAAAAAAAACCAAAAAAAAAAAAAATAAATAAAATTAAATTATTACTAAATTATTAAAACAAAACCTTTTCACAAATAAAATTTTTTTTAAACCTTTTTCACATTTTTTTAAATTTTTTTTACCATCTATTTTAACCTTTTTTCCCTCCCCAAACCTAATTTTCTTTTTTATCTCCCAACAATACCACCAAAAAATATTTAGAATTAAAAAAAAAAAAAAAAAAAAAAAAAAAAAAAAAAAAAAAAAAAATTTATAAAAAAAATAACAACGAATAAATTAAAAAAAATTTTAAAAAAAATTAAATTAAATAAAAAAAAAAATATTATAAAATAATAAAAATAAATCACCCAATAAAACTAACAAATTTAAAAAACTATAACTTTTTTAATAAAAAAACAACTTTTTCTATTTTTTATCTTCACACAAACAACATTTTTATTAAATAAAACACATTTTCTTTTATTAAAACAAAAAAAACAATAATCAAAAAAACATTTTTTTTTTTTTTTTTGTTTTTTTAAAAAAAAATTTTTTAAAAATAAAAAAAAAAATTTATACCACAACTAATAAAAAAAAAAAAAATTTTCTATTAAAAAATTTTTTTTTTCCTTTTTTTTTCACATTTATTTATAATAAAACAAAAAGTTCCTGTCTGGAGGCTAGCCGCCCGTCCGTCTGTATAAAAACAATATCAAAAACCACTGGTCCGGTTTTTATGTTAAGTTTTTATGTTTTATAGCATATCTGTCTAGCCCGAAGGGCTGTTAACCTTCATAGATTTGCCTATTCTTAGAATATTTACAAAAATACTCATTTTACTCATTTTTTCCTTTAAATAAAATATCTTTGTAATGTAATTATACCCAACTTTTGTTTAAACATTTTTTAATATGATAAATCATTACTGAGATATGACAATCACGTGACACTAATTTTTTTCACAGTATCTCCTAGAATATTAATCATACAAAATAAGTTGTGTTTTATTTAAATTACTTTTTTCTACAGCGCAATTTCCCATTTTCTTTTTCGGCCATTTTAAGTATTTTGACTTTAAATAATATTTGTTTCTAGTAAAAACATAAATTTTTAAGTGTAGGTAACTTATTATGTTTATTTAATAAGGATTGTCAATTCTGCCAAACCTACTTTAGACCCGTTACGATTTTATATCATAATTGACTTCTGATTACATATTCTGCACCCAAACTCTATTTGCATAACCATTAAATTAAACTTAAATAAAAGCATATTTTGAAATCAATAGCTTTTGTAATTTACGTAACAATAGCCACTGTTTTCTTATCTGATAGTATAATTGCGTCAAATCGCAATGTACTAAGAATTATATTTTATAATAAAAATTTTGTTCATATCTACCTAGTATCTATAAGTTCCTAAATTATAACTCCGGATCGATCATAATATTTAATCAGATTCTTAAAATTAATTAGGCCTAATGACTCAATCTTGAATGATGATGAAATGAAGTTTGTACTATGATTTGCACATTTTGTTAAATATTTTCAAATGTTTATAAATAGTACGTACAACTTAAATAATTTTTGAATATTTGACTGTTTATCTACTCCAATGTTTGCGCTGCACCTAATTTTTGTTTCATGTTTGTTCACAAACACGTGTTTTAAAGCAAGTGCAAAAGCACTCCTTAGAAATTTCTTAGTATATCTATTGATAATTTTACTTTTTAAGCTAAATTGTAATTGTTTGAACATGTTTTCATCAAGTCAAAACCCTAACAACTTAAAAATAAATTTAAAAAAAATCAGAATATGCATCAATTGAGAATGCCCTTGCCGATTTTACGTTTTACATAATAATTCGAATAAGATTTTTAGGGAAAAAAAAATTGGAAAATTCTGGAAAAAGTTTTATTACAATTTGGTCAGGACAACGTCTGTCAACATTAACATTACAGTAGGGAAATCTTAATATTTGCGCTTTTTAAACATATTTTCTCAGTTACATCATCAATAATACATTCCGCACAACAATTATCGCATCACACCTGTTTTCATAAAATTGTGTGGATTCATATGGAATGTCCATGATGTATTTTTGTATATGATGGGACTGCATGTTAATTGCTACAACAAAACACGTTAAAATTCCACTTACCAAAAAATAAAAAAAAGAAAGCGAAAGAGCAAAAAAATTTCATTTTTATTTAATTTTTTTCACAAAATCTGATAAACTTTAATAGCAAGTATTGCCCCCTCTTGCTATTATAAGGGCCTGTAGACGCCGTAGCATACTTCGCATCAGTGCTGCAACATAGTCCTGGATCATGGCGTTCCACTCTTCTAATAAAGTCTGATGCAGATCTTCCAGGTCTCTTGGAGGCGCTCTACGCTGTCGTAGCTGCTGCTGCAGATGGTCACATACACGTTCAAGCGGATTCATATCTAGGCTTCGTGATGGTCAGTTTATAGTAGGCACTCCAACCTCCAACAGATAATTTTGCACTATATGCGCTATGTGCGGGCGGGCATTGTCGTGCATAAACAGAAAATCTTCTCCGATGAAAGGACCATACGGCATGACGTGAGGCTCTAAAACCTCTGTTATACAACGTAAGGTTACAATTCCAAAACTTCACCAATTCCGTACGGCCTTTTGAAGAAATTTCCCCTCATACAATCACCCAGTCACCACCGAAACTGACTCTTGGTCAAAAATTACACTGGGAAAACGCTCGCCAGGCCTACGGTATACTGCTACACGTCGATCAGCAGACAATAAACAAAATTGCGACTCATCTGCAAAAAGTACACGCCGCCAGTCATTTCCTTCTCAATTAACATGTGTTTGAACAAATGCTAAGCGGGCAACTGGGTGTTTCCTGGTAAGTAGTAGACGAGAAGCTGGAACATGGGCACGTATGTTGTTTTCACGGAGACGATTTCTTACTGTATGAAGACATATTCCGACATTTCGGGAGTTCTGTTTGTAGCATTCTTGCGGTATACTAGGCCTATATTTGCAAAAACGGTCATCTCTTGCACCTGTGACTCTTCTAGGGCCCAGACCAGACTTTATGGTATATTGTCCTGTCTTGTTAAAACGTACCCAAATGCAACTGATGGTCGACTGTTGCACACCCATAATACCAGCGACGTGTCTTTGTGAATCCCGCAATAAAACAATTGCTTGGGCCGGTTCTACGGCGCTTAGATGATGCAAAATGTCTTTGCGGAACCGCCCTTCAAACAAACATTAACAGAGGTGTGCCAAATGCAAAATTCGGAGAAAATTAACAAAGCAAAAGGTTAGTTGATGTTTTACCTTTTTAAACAATCACCAAAAAGATGTAAAATAGCGCATCAGAAAGAAAATTTCTAACTTACAATATATTAAAGACGTACGTTTTGTGTATTAAAAGTCAAACATTTGACGATCTGTTGCTATAGATCCAAAAAACTAGACGATACGATAATTGTTGTGGGGAGTGTACTAATATAATTTCGAAATCTCTAAACCAAATCAGAAACTGACGCAAATAATTAAATATTTTCTTTGATTATGAAATTATAAGCAACTGAATTAAATTACTTGTAAATTTAGTTATTTATTGTTTCAGTTTTAGTTTTTTATTGAAATCAATCTGTTTTTCGATTGTAAGATCCCAAAGTCAAAAGATTAAACGTAAAAATACATTCCAAACTTTTAGACGTTGATGGTAGATTCGAAAAATATTTTTTAAATACCTACTTATTATAAAAAGAGATCAATACCTTACTCGAAAGGTAGTGTATTATAGATGTGCACAAAACGTGTATAGGTACCGTTAAATAAAGTAAACATTACGCACATGAAGTTTCTATTCGTGGTTTATATACAACCATAAATGCATGAAAGCATATTGATAACGTTTATTAGTTCAGTTAATATATACATTCCAATTTATATATAATTGTCAGAGTTGAAAATTGAACGTTTGCTGAAAAATTTGTTTAAGGTTAAATGTCAGAAATAGATCGAACAGAAGTTGATCATGAATTATTTTGAAATTTTTTGTATTAAATTCTCACACGAATTGAAAGAAAATAATTTATTTTGAGAACACACTTATATACAACACTTTAGTTTTCAAAATTATATAATTTAATGTAAACACAATTTTTAATTTTCTCTTTTTAGTTTGGAATTACCATTTAAGTTATTTTTGTCTAAAAATTAATGGAAAATATATTTTGTGAACTAGTGTCATCTTGATTCTGATTAAAGACCGTCGTTGATTGGAAAATCTTTCTAAAGTTTTGCTAACATGAGTGGTTAGCTTCTTCAAAGGTCCGTCTATCTCCGATATTGAATTTAGACTGATGATTTCTACTTCGCAACTTATATTTATACTGTTTCTGAGGGGGTGAGGATTGCATTGCGCCGGTCAAACGTAGTTATCTTTAGTCACATTTCCATCGAATTTATCATCTCCAGCACGAAACAGCAATAAAACACCTACCGAACGAAGACGCAGAAGCGATAAGGATCGAGTCGGTTAATGTTCTCTGAAAGGCAAAACCTCAAAAAAATCAGTTGCCGAGGAATAAAAATCAGTATTAACACGTCTGAACGCAGGCAAGGACATCCTACTAGAGGATAAGGGAAATGTCACATTACTTCTAAGCATTGAATTCTTAGATCCGGCAAGCTACAGACCTCTGAAGAAAGATTCGACACAAACAAGATTACGACTCACCAACTGACTCATCTAGTAATCTTCTCTAGCAAAAAACTTTTCACAAATTTTAAGAATTGAACTGTTCCTCCAAGCTTTACTCTCACAAGGAGATGTCCTTCTGAGACCCCACTACTACTCAGCCAATACTTGGCATCGCTTTCCAACCACTATAGGAACGAAAACACCAAAACTGCCAAAACTTTACTCGGACACGTGTTTCAACAGCTAAGCTGTTCGCCGATACCTACATAGGAAGACCAATAGCTAGATACGTTAAGGATTAGTTTTTTGCAAAATTCGACATCTACATTGAAATCCAAGACACCTTAAGCTTTGACGTAGTTTAGCTGTTTACCAGAGTGCATCTGAAGAAATATCATGATGTCGTGACTAAAATCTTCCCAACTGACATCAGCAAGTTTTTGGAAGTCAATTTCTTTATGAGAATTTTGAAAAAAAGTCACTGAAACCGCGAATACAAACCAACGACATGGTTCCGGTGCGTAGATGATACCTTTGTCGTTTCTATACACGGTATAGAGAAGCTTAACCAGTTTCTTTGACACCTGAGTAGCTCATACCTTTGTAAAGCTAGATGTGCTGGTAAAACAGAGAACGGATACTTTATCGATACCACCCAAGCCAAAAAAATTATCCGGATTTATGAATACTGGCTTTAGAAGGTTATTACCACTTATTACGGGATAAGTACTTTATAGACTAGACACCTGCTATGCAATAGACCATGTATAGTTTTACCTGTTTTTTCCTTTTGTATATTTATGTACTAAATATAAAATTATGATTACTGTGTCAAAATAAAAATCATAATACCATAAACTTCAATGATTTGTGTTTTTATATTTGAGGACGATACAACCCAAACAGTGGATCTTATTCTTAAATGTGCATTTTGTGAGTCGTGCATTTACAACCTTCTATTTTCTTCTACCTCCTCCTCACGGCCGTCCGTCCATGTAAACAAAATATCATCACTTGTCCGATTTTTATAAAACTTTGCACATGAGTCTTGCTTATATTACCTCAAATATGATTAAATTTTGAGCATAACTTATGTAGCCAAAAGGGCCTTTAACCTACACCGATTTTCAAATTATTAAAATATTTAGAAAAATATTTTTTACACATTTTTGCTTTAAACCAAAGTGGTTGGTAATTAAATTATACACAACTTTTATTTAAACTATTTTATGATCCGATAAGTAATTACTGAGTTATAACAATCACCTGACACTTAATATTATAAAATTTTTATTGTTGTAGTAATATCTTTTACAATATCAATTATACAAAAAAGTTATGAGAGAAAAATTGTTGGAAATGTTATTATCTATACCTGCACTTTTTTATCAAAATTATTAAGTTGCGCTGTTAGACGTTTATTTTATTATGTTTTGAGCAAAATATTTTTATATCGCCGCACACTTTCGATACTCTTTACACGTTTGTGAGTATCACAACGATGTGGAGTGAAGAAAACCATAAGTAGTAAACTAGCTAGAGAATACTTCACATTTAAGGACTGGGGAATCTAGTGTCTTCAAGGATCCTTACTTGGTCCTATTAACCATTATATAACGAGCTGCTTCAACAGCGTCAGTAACTCCCGAGTTTACTCCTGAGTTTGACAAGCTCCTAAAACTAATTTATGTAAATTTTTAGTAATCTTGCATCGTAAACTGAGTTTTGTTAAAAACAACACTTACCACGGATTTTTTTTTGCATAGGAGAATCAGGACGTCGTGTTTACACCTTCGGCTGTTCAGCGTCCTCAAAATTTTATTCTGTTTTGCAACCTATGGAGTACTCAACTGAGAATTAATCGTCCAGGTTCATTTTCTCTCTCAACTGCTGCTATATAAATAACATCTTAATTGCCTGTTGTAGTTCGAGGTTAGTCAGTGTAACAATCGATATTGTTTAGTGGTGATTTTATGGCAATTTTGTTTCCTTTTTAATTTATTTCCTAACAATTGATAGTCAATTGTTAGGTTAAACTGTTGCATTTTTAGATTGAATGGTTACCAATTTGGATAGGTAAGATCAGCCAAGTGCTTTCCCATGAGAACTGCTAATTGTTGATAACAATTAAAACGAGTTGAAACATTATAACATACAATTTGAATTGGACATAAATATTCTCCCCAAGTAGTAGTATCAGTTTAATTTATAGCCAGATAAGTAGTATCCAATAACTGTGGGTCTTTGTTTTGCTCGAACAATAATTAATTCAAGCTTAATTCATGTTTTCATTATATTTTAGATGACATGCCATGTGTTTTATACTTGTTAATTATTAACATTATCTATGTTATTAATAAATAAAAGTATTATTATTTCTTTCTAGGCCGATATCAGAGTTCAACCTATTTTTTTGTGGACGTAGATACTTGCTAATTATGGAGCCAATCGGTTTCTTCAAAAGTATTCGAATATACATCACATTCAAGGTGACAAAAAATTTTTAACGATTAAATAATTCTGCAATTATTACTGGTAATTATTTAGCTTCTGGTTTATTTGGTTGCTTACGGTTGGCAGGAATTCGACATAAACATGCCGTTTAAGAAATATTAATTATTAGCGCCTAAAGTAAGATTTGGCATATTTAGGTTTTAGTGATTTTCTTAAACCTTCAAGCAAATGCTTTACCAAGACAAACCACAATTGCACACGGTTTTGTCACCACTCTATATAGGTTCATACTGATCTTCTGGGGCAGCATACATAACACTTACATCACAATACAATAATGAAAATGTACCATATGAGTAAATAAATAAATTGTTCTTGGCCTTACAAATCAATAGGTACTGGATACTTTTTTCGAACACCGGTTGAGGGCGCTATGTTACCAACTGACATAATTTGTCAAATTTTTGGAAAAATTTAAATACAACAGTTCATACTTTTTTCCATATTCGGATAGAGCAAAAACAGTCTAAAAAACTGGCACAAACCCAAAATATTTATACAAATGTAAGTAAATTACCGCTCTAGAAGCCAAGCTGCGGACGCCGCGGTATATGTGTACTCGGGCCCATTACATTTAAAAATCAAATAAGCCATGGAAACAAACAATGTTCTGATGTCAAAACTGAAAAGTTTTCATGTCAGAATATTATTTCGCTGAGTTTGCAAAGTATTTGTATTTTTAAAATGATTTTGTTGCTTCACGATGCAGATTAATGTTTATTCGTTCTATCGCACTACCGACAACGTTCCTCGTCGCGTATACAGCAGTACCAACAACGTCAGAAGAACTGACAAAAATGAGATCAACGTTTTGGCGTATTAAAGTTCAATCCTTAGTTAAGCGTTCCTGTAATAAACAGAGACTTAGAGATCCTTCAAACTACAGTAAGTATTTTAGATTTTACATTCACATCACATTGTACTCCACCAAACTTTAAACGGCGAAGACTACGACAGAAGATAGGACTACTGTCATTGGTTGAGAAATATGATAGCCGATAACAGAAACTTTTTATCCAGAATTATGTGGACGCATGAAGCAACTTTCTATATTAACAAAGGAATCAATACACATAATATGCACTATTGGTCAGTCAGCAACCCCCGCTGGAGGCAAGAAGTACAATATCAAGGAAGATGGAGCATGAACGTTGTCGCCCATTATAGGCACAAAACTTATAGGGTCTATTTTCTTTGATAAAATTTCTTAGAAGACTAACACAATTAAATTTTTTGGAGAATCAATTGTCAATTCTTTTAAAAAATGTGCCATTGGAAACCAAGAGAACCATGTTTTGCCAACATGATGATTGCCCTCCTTATTGCGCTGCAAATATAACTTTTTTGATAGGGTATTTCTTGATACGTGGATTGGGAGAGGTAGTTTATTTCCATGGGTCGAGGTACTGTTTTAAGAGCAAATTAAAACTTTTTAACATTATTTAAATAAAAGTTTTCCTTTACTTTTATTGCAGGTCATCTGATTTAACTAGTTTTAATTTTTACTTATGGGTTATGTCGTCGGAAAAGTTGTTAAGTGCACCTATTCCCTATAAAATAATTAATTAAAATAAAACAACAACCGGTTTGAATACCAAAGTGTTATCATTATCGGGTTTTAGTGGTTTTCCTAAACCTTGAAGCAAATGCTTTGCCAAGACGAACCAATTCACAATTGCACACGGTTTCATCACCACACTATACACTGATCTTCTGGAGCACCATACATAACACTTACATCACAATACAATATTTAAAATGTACTATACGAATAAATAAATCAGGTCAACAGCAATTGAATACTAACATAATGTTACTGTTGTTAGTGTAGAATTACTCTTGACTTGATAATGACATTTGTTAGTGTTATTAGTATTGAATTGTTGTTGACGTGATGATGACACACCTTGGTATGAAAACCGGTTGTCGTTTTATTTAATTAATTATTTTGAAAAGAAATGTTAACTTTATTTATCATATATACTGACTTCCAAAAAAATTGCAACACATAGAAATTGTTGAACGATTTTAATGAAATTTTCAGGAAACGTCTATTTTTATTAAACAAAGTGATGATTAAAATTTAAAAACAAAAGAACAAAAGCTTAAAAGTTTTTTAATAATTAGTTGCTCCGCCACTATTTGTAATGCACTCATCTAGACGGCTTGGCAAGCTATCAATCAAGTGATCTATAGCTGCTTGTGGTATATCATCCCAAGCTTCTGGAATCCGTTGCTGAAGATCGTGTAAATTATCTGGAGAGTGCGGTAAATTACCCAGTCGCCTACCAATTATATTCCATACTTGTTCAATTGGCGACAAATCAGGCGACCGAGCAAGCCATGGGAGAACGGCAATGTTAGATTCTTCCAAAAACCGTGTGGTAGCCCTTGCCTTAGCATATGATAACTTCTTGAGTGAGGGCTGTGTTGCGTTCCACAAAAAATGTTGGATTTTACGTTCTCCACGCATCCGTCTGACCCTCCTACGACCATCGTGGGCCTACAAGCAAAATCAAGATTTGTCACTAAACACAATTTGATGCCATTCTTGCCCCCAATTAACCCTTTCGTTGCTCCACTCTAATCTGCGTAGACGGTGAAGTGGTGTAAGAGGAAGACATAAAATGGACGATATGAATGCAACCCATAAGATCTTATCCGGCGATAAACAGATGACATTGACATCCTAAGTCCTGTACCTCACATCCAATCATTTGCAATTGATCGAGTTGTTGAAAATCTATCTCTTGTGGCCAAAACTTTTAAGCGACGTTCTTCGCGATCTGTAGTCCTTCGAGGACGTCCAGATCCACGGCGACGATGTTGAACCCTCTTTCTTGGACTATTAGGACCAACATCTTAATACCGATGAAACATTTCGGTTTACGACGAGCAATTTCTCTTAGCGAAAGTCCGTCCTCTCATACCAATAATACGGCCACGTTCAAAATCACTTAATTGGACAAAATGTTGATGTTGACTTACTCTCGGCATTGTTTTCAAGTTCAGAATGAAATTGTAAAGAAACAACAACAATTTGCAAACTTGACAGTTACTAAATGGTCTAATACTTCAAATTTATTGTTACTATGTGCTATGGAAACAACAGGCAAAAAAACAAAAACTACTGGCTAGATTTTATTCAAATTTTAATCATCACTTTGTTTAATGAAAATAAACGTTTCCTGAAAATTTCATTAAAATCGTTCGACAACTTCTAGGTGTTTCTGGAAGTCAGTATAATTCCTTCAGTACTGTACCATCTTATTATTAAAACAGTGTTATCTATTAGCAAACGTACGGATGTTTCTGGAAATATTTCTAGTTTTTTGTTTTGAAGTCACAATGTGCTCCTAGCAGGCCATTCTACTAACTTGAGAATAATTTCCAGCAATTTTCCATGATCATTTTTATTAAAAATATTTTCTTTCCCGAACTGTGCGATTATTAATTTCTGAGATACCTACGACCGGCTACTTCCCTTAATGAAACACCCGGTACAATAATAAACAAATTATCAGTGTGCGTTCTGTTGGTACAATTCAAAAATTTATTTGTTTCATACAATTACAATCAGTGATGAAGACTTGAATTTAATTCTTGTTAAATTTAAAAGAATGTAATCGAAGTTTTACTTCTAATTGATCTGATATGGTTGTGCGACTACAAAGCCCACGTTGGTAATATTCAAACCAAAAATTTACAAATTCAGTTTGGTGTTTGTGACCTTTTATATTTTTTAATGCAATGAAGAAGTTCTATAAACCATATACAGGGTGAGTTTTTAAGACGGGATAGTTTGATTACTCCTATGTTTATAAAGTATCAATTTTTGGTATAGCTAATAAAAAGTTGTAAAATGAAATGGTGAATACAATTTAATAACAATATACAGAGCGTGCAATATAAATTTTTAAAGTTATGGAGGTTTGAAATGTAACAAAGTCAAAAAATCACACCAACGTAATCTTTTCACATAAATGGGCGTTTTTATGATAACAACTTACTTTCAAGTATTGTCTAATAATGTACCAGATCTCAGTTTGATATAGGTAATAAAAGGCAAGTTTTTTATGACTTCTTAATGAAGTTCCTACAAAGCCTATTTTATGAAGAAAAATAAAATAACTTCTAAACGACTTAACTTAATGTTAAATTACAATATATTTGAAAAGCTTAGATTATTATTTATCTAAATATGTAAAAATATATACATATTTCCAAAGAAAATTTAGTCCAGAACTACCCTGTATAAACGGTACACCTGTGTACAACAAAAATATTTTTAAAAACTGCGTTCAGATGTACCATTTACAACACAGGCGCCGTTTGGATAATTTTGATATCTTAAAAATTATAAGAGTAATCAAGCTATCCCTGTCTTAAAAACTCACATGACATGCTAAGCCACATTCGATGAGTTGGACAAGCTAAATTATATTGTTAAGCAACTGGAGTTACTAGAATAAGTTAGAATGATTACTGTAGGTCCATTTTAAACAAATAATCTCTTAATAGTGTAATACGATCCGGCTGTGTTTATACTTTCTCGCGATTGTTAGTGCGGAAAAAGAAAAACAAAACAATATAAGAATCGTAACAATACTTAACAATAGACGTTTACAAGTTTGATAAATAAGACACATTGTTTTAATTTCCACAGGCCACTAGTCAGAAATTATTTAATAAAATAGAGAAATATTGTGTGTCGAATGTAAATACATCGATAACAGGAAAATGGTAACAGATAGGTATAGGAACCCTATATGAAGATTGAAAGACCACTTAATTCTCCATCAGATAAAGCAACAATATACAGGGTGTTCCATTTAAAAAAAATTGACTTTTGGGCAGTTGAAGTTAGTCAGATTTAGCCAAACATTTTGAACACCCTGTAAATAATGAGATGCCAAATTACACATCATTTAAAAACTTAACAGTTCTCCTAAGTATAGCCCAAATTTTGTTACTATAACTTTCTTTTTCAATCATTGACAAACGTTTGAAAACAATACTACAAAACCAATTGTTCTCCAAAAAATGAGAATATCTCCAAAAACTATTGATTTTTCATATAGGTTGTGCTACATGAAAGTAACTCAGATTTTAGCGTAGAATCCAAATATACAAAAAAATATATCATTTCATTAAAAAATAAGACAGTTGGTAGCCACTTCTGTGTAACCGGAGAGTGCTAGAAGAACTGAAATATTTTAATTAAATAGAACTTTTGAGCAATCCCCTATTCCAAATTTTTAAACAAATATTTCAACGGAAAGTCCATAAACTTCTAATGAGACAGGTTAGCTGAATCACAAGGTATAATTGGTGAGCATAAAAGTTTGCTGGCGTGACGTTAGCGTTTGTGCTGATTGTCGTGTGTTTATTCTCAAATTTTCGAGATTTTCGAGTGTTCTAGGGATGTTTTATTGTCGACGAGATGGATTGATGCTTTACTGTCACGTTATATCAACACATATTCAATAAATTATAAATCTGGTAGTAGGTTATTTAGACAATAAATTAACACTTTAACTAATTTTATTAATTGACATTTTTATATTACCAATTCTGTCACTTTTATAAGACATACTATCACTTGTGAAAAACTTTTTGAAAAGCAAATTCTTCAGATGCCTTGATAAACACAGGAGCTTCTCTCGTCGAAACTTAGGCCTTAATGAATTACGTGGGTTTTCATTAAGTCATCCTCACACAAATCTTCAATCGAAGGCTCCTACCCATTAAAAGAAACCACAACGTATAATTTTGTAGCTCATCGAATGTGGTTTAACATGCCATTTTCAAATATGTATATAAACCCCAAAACTTTTATTTCCTTCAAATAATAGCTATTTAGATAACGAGAATATTAGCAGTTTATAATAGACGCGGACGTTGTCAGGTTATGAAGCAAAACCGAGTCATCTGTGCAACGTCAGTGGGTTTAAAAAGTACTTTTTTTAAATAAATGAATAAAAACAACTTAGTTTTATAATCATTATTATCTTACAAAAGAACTATTTTTACAATTATTTCTTAAAGATGATTGCTTTCAAATGTTGGCCGTAACAACGGTTAACATGGTCCATTCTAAAGTTCCAATTTTAATGACGCGTTTGAGTATTTCGACTAGTATTTGGCTAATGACTCGAGTAATATTGGCCTCAACGCCTCAACCGTAGCCGGCTTATCCATGTATACTTTAGAGTTTACATAGCTCAAAGGAAAAATTTAGGAAGTGTTATGTCACATGTTCTAGCCGGCCAATTCACTGGTCCAGCGTGAAATGATCTGTTCACCTAGTCGTTCTCACAGTAAAAGCCATGGTTTCACGGGCTGTATGAACCAAATTTCGTAAAAATCACGGACTTCAATTTTAGATAACAATTAGTCTGTTATCATGGGGCGATAACAAACACCATTCACAGTAACATTCCGGTCGGCCTCTGTTTCGAAGAAATATGGACTGATTTTTCCACAGGCTGTAGGCGCTGTGCTGGACTTAGTCTTTCCAATATGAAATGTCAAAACTACTGAGGAAGAATGCCACTTCAGTTGACCCGACGCATGCACGATCTGCAATTAAATCCCCATCATAAAGTACCTCTAAATGAATCACCCGATATAACGTACTATACGGGGTGACCAATAACTCTACGGACAAATTTTGCGTAGTGATTTTAGACCCAAAAATAAGTAAAAAAGTTCATATAAGCCCAGGTTCGGAAAAGCTTCGTTCGACCTATAGGGTGACAAAAAAAATTTTATGCTAAATTTAATTGACCATAACTTTTTATCACCCAGTATATTGACGTTACATTTCAATTAGTTTGTTTTTTTTTTTAGTTCTGATCAACCGTTTTTGAGATATTGGTTGATGAACAGTTTAATTTAATTCACATATAATCCTTAGCTAATTGAAATTAAAAATCAAAGTAACGTATGTTAGCATTTTTACTTTAACTTTGAATTTAAGAACTAAAATGGAAAAATAAAACTAAATAAATAAATGTTACGTAAATTTTAGGACCATATTCAAATTTGTTCGCAAAATATCCAAAAAACCAAGGAAAACAAAATTTTTTTGTAGTTCCTAAACGAAGCATTTCGGATTTAGGTTTATATAAACTTTTTTCTTATTTTTGGGTCTAGAATCACTAGGCGAAGTTTGTTCGTAAAGTTATTGGACGCCTGTATATTAGTAACTAACGTATTATGATGAGTTTGTGTGTAACGGATTGTGAGTAACCAAGATAATGTTGACATGCAATATTATGAATTGAATAATTATTAATAAATGTTTAACATAAAGTGAGTTTAATAGATGATGAAATAAAAGGTTGATTCACCGGTATAAGGAATGAATTTATAAAAATATATTCACTCACAACTTAAAGTGAATTAAAATTGATTAAAAATAAAGTCCATTTTTTATCGATTGAAAATATCTGTTGCTAGGATTATTTTGAAATAAAATATTCAATCCAATTTTGAGAACATCTGGTATTATGTATGTCAATTGAGATAGGTTGAATAACAACTGTCAAATAAAGATAGCGTATATAATATTCTAAAGTAAGAAAGAAATAAAGCTAAATTGTGTAGTTATCTTCACCCGATTGGTCGTATTCGTATTTCAAATTCAACGGTATTAACGTCCATTGCACCAAGTGACAGGTAACAAAATCTATTTATTAAAATACAGTTGTATCAATTAAACTAGGATTTGTAAGTAAAGCAAATATTGATATAGTGTAGTTTATTAAAAAAACTCTCCAAGTCAAGGCATTACGTTCTTGTAACCTCATTTACTTGTAGTTAGCAATGGAAGACTTTTGCAAACTGGAAAAAATTGGGGAAGGTCCTTATGGGGTTGTTTACAAAGGACGAAATAAGAAGACTGGGATGATCGTTGCAATGAAAAAAATTAGGCAAGTTTGAAATTTCTATTATTACATTATTATTCCTATTGCACATTTAGACTAGAAAACGAAGATGATGGGGTACCATCTACAGCGATTAGAGAAATTTCACTTTTAAAAGAACTCAGACACAAAAACATTGTTATGCTAGAAGACGTTATCATGGAGGAGGCTCGATTATATCTTATTTTCAAATTCCTTTCGATGGACTTAAAAAACTATTTAAATAAAATAAAATCTGGGAAATTTATGGACCCAAAACTTGTAAAAAGTTACTTATACCAAATAAATAACGGAATTTTATTCTGTCACCAAAGACGTGTGCTACATCGAGATCAGAAACCACAGAACTTGTTGATCAACAAAGATGGTCTCATTAAAGTATGCATAATCTTCATTTAAGCATATACTGTTTAATACAACTTTTAGGTTGCTGACTTTGGACTAGGTCTGAGCCTTTGGTGTACCTGTACGTGCTTACTTTCACATGATTGTAACTTTGTGGTATCGTGCACCGGAAATTCTTTTAGGTTCAACAAGATACTCTTGCCCGATCGATATGTGGTCCCTTGCTTGCATTTTCTCCGAAATGGCTACGAAAAGACCTTTGTTTCAAAGGAGATTCTGAAATTGATCAACTTTTAAAATTTTTCGAGTTTTGAGAAGCATACAGAAGAAATTTGGCCAGGTGTTACCTCCTTGCCTGATTATAAAAGCACTTTTCCTAATTGGACATCGTGCAATCTGCAAAGTCAGGTTTCAAATCTTTCAGATGAGTGGGTTTGACTTATTACAACAAATGTTAACTACGATCAGCTAAGAGAATTTCTGCCAAAAGAAACTTGTAGCCATCAATTACTTTATAGATTTATGCTGAATCGGTGAAGCCTTCTTTTGATGATTAGGTAATGATTTAGATTATGTTTTATGATTAAAGAAATTCTTGAACAGCTAACTACTAATATTTCATATT
>JALBCR010000481.1:0-26870 GCA_030710515.1 Abscondita cerata
ACCGGTATGCTTCGATTTCAGTTACGTAAATGCTATGTTCATTTTACACATTTTGATTCAATTTTTGTTTAAACAATTTTTGATCCAATTGGTAATTACTAAGATATAACAATCACATGACAATAATTGTTGTAACAATATCTCCACCAATATCAGTTTTACAAAAAGTTCAAGGAGAAAAGTTGTTGGAAATTCTATTGTCTATAGCCTTTGTTTGAACCATTTTTTAAAACGCAATTTTATTTTTGCTTATTTGGTGATGTGGGAGTTCTGCGGTAAACGCTTGTTTAACCTATAGTTACAGTTGATATTAATTTTTACGCGGGTGTATCGTTCAAGATAAAATTACATATTCATTAATCGGAATAAAAGTGTGGGTGTCTGTGTTAACGATGTGGTTTCGATAAGTAATTACTGAGGTATAACAATCACGTGACAATGATTTTTGTAACAATATCTCAAACAGTATCTATTTTACAAAAAAAGTTAAGAGAAAAAAGTTGTTGGAAAGCTTTTGTTTAAACCATTTTTTTCTAAAACGCAATTTTAATTTTGCTTATCGGGGTGATGTGGAGTTCTGCGGTAAACGCTTGTTTTTATTATTTTAGTTTTTTTTTAGATAGTGGTTCCAGTAGAACATCTTATAAAAACTAAAGCAGAATAGGAAAAAAAGCAAAGGAATAACTGTATTTTAACACAAGTGTAACATTTGATTAATGACACGCTTTTAATGATAAATTTAATAAGCTTGAAGCAATAAAATGGCATTATTTTTATTTAATTTTTTTTGTAAATTCATTGTGCTTACTAGGTTTTGTTCAATTTATTATAGAATGATTTAATTTGTTTTAAGAAATTAATTTAATTAACTCGTTTCGTAAAATCTTTCCTGACGGAAGTTTGGGAATTTTGTCAATGAATATTACTCCTCCATGTAACTGTTTTTGAATCGATACTCGTTCTGAAAAACATAAATGATGAAAACAAAAATGGCAATGGACTTATTAACCTGCAACAAATGTTATTAACACCTTTTCAGCAACTGTTGAATTTGGTTTAAGAACTACAAAAGCTAAGGGCAGCTGACCACATCGATCATCTGGAACTCCCACGACGGCACAGTCTTCGACTTCCAAATGACTTAATAGGATATTTTCAACTTCAACAGGAGGAACCTGCAAGTATTCATTAATATTGAGTATCTGATTGTTATCCATACTGTCATACTTGAAATCCTTTGTACTTGATTAACTCCTTGACCCTGTCTACAACATAAAGATTGTTGTTTTGTCGTAGTAACCAATATCCCCAGTGTGATAAAATCCAGTTGCGTCTATTGAATTACTTGTAGCAGAAATGTTATTGAAATATCCTTTCATAACTGACAAAGATTTAACACAAATTTCTCCAGATTCGTAAGGGCCAACGATATTGTTGTTGTCAATATTAACAATTTTGACGGAAGTATTAGAAAAAGTGTTCCCACAGAATCTGACTGCTTAACATTTTGTATTGAAATAGCACGCGTCTCAGTAGAACCGTAAATTTGACGAATTGCACATTCAGGGTATCTGAATAAACTTATTTAGTAAGTATAAAACAATTTACATTTACTTATACCTCTGTAAAGCTTCTTCATAGATATCGTTCTTCACCGAAGATGCTCCAAGTATAATGTCCGTTACGCTCGTTAGATTGTAATTGGAAACCGATGGGGATTTTACTAAAAATTGTAGAATAGGTGGAGCAATGAATAATTTTGTTACTTTATGTTCTTCAATTGCTTGTAGGTATACGTCAGGTTTGAAAGCTTTCATCGTGATGACTCTTAAAGAGTTAGTTAACGCGAGTAAATGAACATCCAGTCCGTATAAGTGAAAAAATGGCAAGAATAAAACTGTAGACTCTTTACTAGATACATTAAAAAAGCGTTTATCGCTGAAATAAAAAAGAAGAAAAAGTGAGAATTTCTTAAATTGTAAAGATAAACACTAGATAAAATGTTGATAACGTACAGTTTTTTTTGTTACTTTTAGTGGCAACTTTTAAAAGCTTGTTAAAAATTAAAAATTTTTAAATACTAACATGATATAATTAGTTCATATCCAGTTAAGTAATCTTAATTGACTGCAACTCGTGTGTAAGTCGCAAATGGTTGCACGAGATTTAAAAGACGTATTGCATACTAAATCTTTTCTGCAACTACTGGTTGAGTGAACAAAATTAGTTTTAAGTTGGCTTCAGGGATCGTGGCGATGAACGTTGTCAATACATTTTATGTTGAAATAACACAAGGTGTTAATTTATGATTTTCATCTAGTGATCAGAGACTTTTTCATGTAAAATAAATTATGCCGCTACGTACTAATAGTGACACAAAATGTGACTAAAATCAAAGAGCTTATATCATAGTACCTATACATACTAACGACCAATAACGAAACTTCTTGCGAAACTTTGATGTATAAATTAGATTTTTAGTGACCTTGACGCCATTTTGATTAATGTACACTCAAAAAATATTTTAACGGCACGTGCATTGGTGTAATGTTGGTTGTCGCATATTTGATTTCTTAACATACATAATTAACAATGACATATTAAATGACCCTCTTTAAAGCAACTAACAATACACCAATCGTTTTGGTCTGGTTTTTCCTTTTTGAAGTTACAAATATCGAGTGCAAATCATAATTGTTATCAGAAAAGAAATTTCCCCTCAAACGATTAGTAACATATTATAGAATGTTATCATTAAAGTCATTAAATAATGTTAAAATGACAAGTTTTATCTATTATGTCGCTTGAGGTTATGATTGTGGAAAAGGCCAAATTAGATTTTATAGATTTAAAAAAAAGGCAAATAACAATTACAGACATTTCCATTTATAAAAACTGTAAACTTTACTATCACCATTTTTCTGTATTCTACCAATATTACCTCTCTGAAAAGACAACCTTTCCCGTGTAGAGTGCACCGACAAACCTTTATTCGACGGTCTTTCCCTCATCCTCCATAACTACATTGTTTTCTTTTAATTCTTATACTCCTTTTAAAGTTTCGGTTAGTTCCCATTCCCGGGAAACATCGGACTACTGTCCTACTTTTAAAGGAGGAATTTAGTATGAGGATAAACTAAGTACTATCGTAGTTTCCCAGGAAAAGAGTATGGGTAGAACCTTTAACTAATCCAAACTATATTGCTGTTAAAAGAATTTCACAAAATTAAATATCATTTTCTACCCAACGATTTGCAATGCTCTTTATAATGTTAAAAATTGTTTGTGTTTTGTAATACTGTTAGAAAGACTAAAACGAGTATTGAGGAATTTAAAAAAACTAGAAATTTCTTCCTGGTATAACTTTATCACTATCAGTATTGATTTATTGCTGGAGGGTTAATAGTTTGTTGCTAATATGTTGCGATTACGTTTGGGTATTTTATATTTTATAATTTATTTTCTGATAGAACTGTTGTTGCAACTACATAAATAAACAACAAGGTAAAAACGATTTGTAATTTAAAAAAAGTGGAAAAACGTTGGGTCAACGGGAATCAACTTTGGAACAAATAGGGAAAATTGTGGGCTTAAATGCCGCAGGTCTAACACCTCGCGAGGTAGCTGAGCATGTTAATTTGTCAGTGAGTATTATTATTTAATGTTCTGTTTGAAATCAATCTGTATTAAAAAAAGTGAATCTTAGGAAATCCTTCCATGAATTTGTCTTAATTTTTGCGTATCTTTAACTTATTTAAAGTCGTTTATTTTTCCTTTACAATAACTAGCATAGACTAGTAAAATGTCCTTCAAGCCGCTACTTGTTACTTAACTAGCCGTTCGTTTAGAAATTTCAAATGCTTGCTTTAAAAATGTCTTCTGACTCTTGCATATGATTACTTCCAATTGATTTTATTAAATTCCATCCAATAATGTTTTACTAAAATATCTCATTGATAATAATTTTTAGCCAAAACAAATCAGGCAATGGATACACAGGTTCAACGAAAATGATGTTGCTCACCCATTACAAACTGTGCGAACAGGCAGAAGTAGAGTTACTACTCCCGCAATGGATGAAGCAATTATTATATCAGCGCGTAATACACCTAAAAATACGTGAGCAACTGAATTTAAATTGTTCCACCCGCACCATCAGTCGAAAGTTGCATGAGGGCGGTTTACATGCCAGAACTCCCGCGGCAAAACCGGCTTTAAATGCAGAACATGCCCAAGCCGGTCTCGATTTTTGTCTAAATAATATAGATCGGGATTGGACAACCACAATTTCTTCTGATAAAAAAACATTCTCATTGCTTGATGAAGCTCCGATGAAACTTAGGCGACCCAACAATACGAGGTATGACACGCAATATGTTAATTGTTAATTATTAATGGACTGTATCTTTGTTTATGATTGCAGCTCGGAAAAGGACAATTATAAGTCCAGACATTTGCGGTAAAAAAATAAGAAAAAAACTGTCTGCGGATAGAGCATGCACTCACCTGGTCGTCTTCTAGCACTAAAAAACAATACATGTATTTTTGCGGTTAACAAAATGCGGCGGGTTTTAGTCAATGCATACGAACGAATACGCGTTTTAGCGATAAGTGCTTGTGCACACTCTCGGAACTATGAAATTGGACATAGAACTTTGAACTGCAAGCATAAATTATAAATTTTCGCTGTTTTGGCCAAAACATATGTTCTTAAAAAAGAATCAAAGTGGTCGTACTACTTTGGGATACTGGAGTTAGATCTCTGATGCTGGACCAAGAGAACTTGTGCAGACCCCAAGACGATTACTGCAACATATTGAAAAACACTTTAATTCCCAGTGTTTGCGCCATATCTATCCAGAAGAAGAATTAGAAATGATTACGTTTGTTCAGAATAATGCCCCTATTCATACTGCCATAATTGTTCAAAAATGGTTTAAAGACAAGGGGGGATATGGAAGCGTTACGGTGGTCAGCTCTCTCTCCGGATCTGATTCCCATTGAGAATATGTGGTCAGCAATGGTTCGAAATTGGGTTCAGGACGGATCAATCAGAAATCAGATTTCGCTAAACAGAAATGTGAGAGCAGTGTGGGAATTGTTACGTTGTCAAAACTTCTGCCATAATCTCGTTGACTCTATGCAAAGCCGTTTACAACCCGAAGCCACATAAGAAATAATTGAAATGTAATTTTTTTTCACCACCGCACGCGATTTTTGGGTTACCGCGGTGTCCACATTAAGAAATAAAATTTTGTATAAACTTATGCTTTTCCCGATTATTTCTTTTTGTCACCAACTGACTTTAACATTATGCTTACTTCAACATTATTTACGTTTAATATTCTACTAATCGCCCGAGGAGAAATTCCTTTTCTGATAACAATTGCGATGTAAACTCGACATTTGCAACTTTAAAACGTAGAGGAAAAACCAGACCAAAACGATTGGTTTATGGTTGGTTGCTTTGTTTAAAGAGTATCATTTAATAAGTCACTGTTAGTATATACGTAGCTCCTAACAGATAAAATATGAGTTACAGGCTTTGTTGGATTAGTCGAATTATAAATACGCTTCTAATACATCTAATGTGCTTAATAAAATAAACAATTTCCTTACTTGTACAGGGTGAGCCAATAAGAATGGACTCCGGCCATATCTCGGATACGGTTTATTGTACACAATTGGAAACAAAATTATTATAAGAAAAGTGACCATAAAAAAGCTCTGGAAAATACTTTTAAGTTTCAAAAACAGCTGCTAGGAAGCTTAACAGTCATAGCTAAATAAAAAATGGAGCTTTCTGCCCATTTTGCGTATTTAGAAGGCATTCAAAATAGTTTTAATAAAATTTTGGAACAATTTTAAGTATTTTAAAAATAAAGTGGTTCTAGAGACAACATTTGGTTTTCAGCTTAAACCTTAAATAAATGAATTACAATTCAAGAAATTGACCACAGACTCACATAATATTAACAAACTAAAACAAACAAACAAACACACAAACAAACTAAAACTCCAATAACTGAAACTAAAAAAACTAAACTCATTAGGAAACTTAAGAACTATTAATTAAAGCATAACATAATTAATGGCGCTCCAAAAAAAACGACCCCCCATAGTAGGATCTAGGATTTGAGAAAACCGTTTTTTCTATTATCTGCGAATGAAATACTTAGAGAAATATTTCTTATTCTCTCTATTATTTCGTCTCCTGTTGTGCGTCGGTTGAAGTAAACTGTATCTTGTATATGTCCCCATAAATAAAAATGAAGCAAGTTAAATATAGGGACCTAGCTGGTCAATAAAACAGACTTCCACGTCGTATCCACCTCTCAAGATAAGTTTCATTCAAAGACGTAACTCCAGAGACACATATTCCATAAGCAATGGCAACTAGCAACTAGTTTTTTAAACAGTTTAAACAGCGGTTCCCGTTTAGAGTCTTATTAAAAAAAATTGACCTATAATTAAACTTCTTGCATTCTATGAGAATTTGTTTCTGACCAATAATGAATGTTGTGCATTCTGACCACAAAGTTCGCATAAGTCAGCCAGCATCTTCCTCGAGCAGTTGCAACAGCAGTTTTTGATATTTACAATTTTAAGGTCATAGGCTCCTGGTTTTTATATGTATTTAATTTATAACTTGCGATGAAAGCTAATAGTTTTAAAATATAACTGTGTGTGCTACCATTTAGAGTTAGAAAGAAGATATCAATATGCGGTTTTCACTATCTTGTTAAGCTTTTAATTTTCTATTATATTGTTTAAAATTTGACATATGATTCCATTTGATTTTTTTTAGAAAAACGTCTTTATTCGGTGATTTCATATTTAACGCTCTCTAACGGCAACGGTTATAATCAAAATAAGACAAAATAAAGTGCAGTGGATAAACTAAAAAAATTAAGTTTATTAAATTCAGTGTAATCGGCTTTATTAAATTAAAAGCAGGTAGTCTACCCTTTCAATTTTTTTTTTTTTTTATTCATATAAAAGAACTCTATTTTTTTGCCTCTTTCTAGTTTAAAATTATTTTTCATTTTTGGTCTTTTCTTTTTTTTTTTATTGTTTACCGTTTTTTATGGCGGTTTTCTTTTGTTTACCTATCTTAAATTTATTCCAACATTGGTACCTTTTTGTTAAGTGTTTTTTTGTTGTTCTTAAAAACTGAAATATTCATTAATTTAGTTATGTTTTATTATTACTAGTCAATGTATTTTTATTTTGTAAAAACACAAATCAGCTCATAACTGTACTTTTTAAAATGTGTTTTGACGCATGTCCGTTTTTGAGAAAAACATAAAGTTTGGCTACTGAACGTTAGTATGTACACTGTATTTAAACCTCAAAATTAATATCTGACTGGCAGCTGATACTGTTAATTAGACAAAATGAATAGACCAGGGGTGCGTTCAGAAATTACGCACTCGGTATGCATGTGCGCCCAAGATCGTTCAGAATTTAGAAAATGCTTAACACTTCGTGCCGTTCATAAATCATCTTGTGTGCATACTGAGTGCGTATAATTCACATCCCAGTTTTCACTTGGGTAACTATGTGTATTAAATGAATTGACATTGTAGAAACTTTAACTTAACCTAATTCTAGAGCAAAGGTTTGTTATTCTGAAGGATGTTATGATACAAATGAAGCCTAGAAGATTATTTCTTCAAAAACTTTCAATTTTTGTGGTTCAATGCGAAGATATAAACGCGTTTGACAGACACTACGTAAGGTGCATCTGATGTGCAACATCTGAACGCACCCCTGCATAGAAAAAATTACACGTAACTAGATAAAAATTTTAATTAACACCCCGTATGTTTGTACTTACTGTGCACTATTAACCAGAGGTATAAAATTTGTATGCGTAACTTCCACACACTTTGGTAGTCCGGTTGTCCCAGATGATAAGCATAAAATTGCAGTTTCTGTAAGATTGCTTTGAACTAGTTCAAAATCGTCGATATTATCTACTTCTTCTATCAATTCTTCTAAACTTTTAACTTCAACATCTGAATTATTTCCCATTAAAAAGATTTTTTCGATAAATCCATAACTTTTTTTTGCCGCTAACACTTTTGTAAGTGCTGTTTTTGATGAAAATATTATTTTGGGTTTTGATAGTCCAAATGCGTATTTTAACTCTTCTGCAAGTATTATTTGTAAAAATTATATATTGTTTTATGTCATGAGTACCTAACGAATAACCAAAATTCAATGGATTTAGTGACGCACCAGAAAATAAAGATGCGCACAAAATTGTGTAGTTTTGAAGGCAATTTTCAGAAACCAAAGTGATAACATCTCCTTTTTTAATTGATAATTGTTTAAAAACAATTGATAATTTTTGACTACTATCAAGCAACTTTTTGCATGTCATAACTTCTTTTGTAAAGGCATCAATCTGAAAAAAGTTAAATTAGTCTTAATAGTATCAGTAATTGGAAATTGTCAAATTCAGTTTGTACTAAATAACCAGTAAGTACATTAAGAAAAATTGTGATAACATAGTAATCTATATAATATGCAACAAATCAGAGGTGATACCAAAATTATACAACGCATAATTTCGTTTGAACATGTTTTCAAAAAAACATCACCCGGTTTGTGTTTTCAAATGAAAATAAACAATTTCTTTCTTACAAGTTAAATTCAAAATTAAGATTTTCTTCCTCACCGAATTTCACCTTATTGTTAAAGGTACTTGGGTAACAGAGTTAGGTTTTTAATTTGTTAATTTGCATCCTTTGTCCTAATTATCTCTTTTTCTATTATTTTGTTTGTTATTTATGTGTCTTACTATTTTTCTTGTCATATTCTTGACTGGCACTTGAACCGGCCCATTATACATCGTCATGCTATGGAAGTGCGTTGTATTTACTTTCTAAGGTTTGTCGGGGTTAGTATCTTTAGGTGTTGGTGCCAAGACAATCCACAATTGCACACAATTTTGTCATTGCACACTGTAAAGATTTATACTGATCTGCTGGGACACCATATATTACACTGACATCACAACACAATAATAAAAAATAATGTAATTTACTAGGACGAGTCATAATTAGGTTTAAAGTTTTCAAGGGTGTATTTCTTGGCCCAAAATATTTAAAAAAGGTCTTATAAAATTTTGTCAAAAAAGTCAACTGTCGGAGTTATAACCGTTTAAATATGGCGTTCAAAAACTGATCAAACCTGTATTTCTTCCAGTATATCTACTTCAACAAATTTTGGCACATTTCATATTATCATATTACCATCTTTAATTGTTGTTTTAAGTAATTCTTTCAAAGACCATGTGACAGGTGATCCATATGTGTTCGTGATGTCCATGTAAAAACCCATAACTAGAACTTAGTTGGAAGACAGTAATCTTGATCGTCAAAAATTGTTAATTAAATAATAGGATAATTGAATCTTGATCAAATACCATGAAATTTAACATTGTTTTATTAAACGGCCAATATTTCGTTAGTAAGTTATTAATTCCCGAAGAATTCCGTCCCATCCAGTATTTACGTCAACTTTCAGACGACTTCGTGAAGCTGGTCTTGATCGAGCTCGAAGAGCAGGAAGACAAAATTGTTGGCGCATTTATACCTAACAACTATCGGCTATGCAGACATACTTCTTATTTTAAAAAATCCTGTCCACCAAAAAAGTCTTCATAACATTTTGTCTTTTTCGCTGACACATCTGAAATTCTTAGCAGATACCAGCTAAAATATCAATTTTCTTTTCACGGAAAAGAAGTAGCAAGTTTAAAATTAACTACTGAAGTCGTAGTATTCCCCTTACTAACTAGACTAGGTGGTAAAAAATGACAACTTTGGGGCATTTTGCACTTAATTATTGAATCATTACATTAGTGTGTTACAAACACATACTAGCTTATGTAGCACAGTTCTATAATGTGAGTCAGAAAACTAACGAAAGCACACGGTGGTCGTCGAAATTAGACTTGTCAAAATGACTGACTTAATGCTACATCCGTCTTGTTTGGCAGTGATAAAAAGAATGTACGGGACAAATGAGCCATGACATAAAAGTTGACTTTTGTTTAACATAAAAGGGGCACATTTTTAAAAACTGAATAGGAAAAAAATCAGGACAGACAAGGTTTAAACACCTTCAACAAGTGAAGTCTTCCAAAACTCCGTATTACATTGTGGCGTTTAGGGTTTATACTCTAGACGCCGGGTCGAACCAGAGAAAGAATTTGGAATCGAGTCGGTTTTTTACTAGGGTTTATTATTTGCACATACCGTAATCGAACTGCCCTATTTACAATTACAAATGAAAGCGGCGTAGATCAGCAACATAGTAACTCGCGTACTATGTGTTGCGTGATGATACTCTACACCGTAGTATCATATGTCGAACTGAAGATCCCAGGGCGAGTTGAACTGGACCTATGGATTCGAACTCGGGCCAATACTTCAACTGATGCTGTAGCTGTAACTATTTGACTGATTCTTGACTTATCGACTGATCGACTGTGACTGTGACTGATCAACTTCTAGACTGATTTCTGTTATCGTACCTACTTCGTTTTATAAGTGCAAAGTAGGTTAGTTTGCTTTGTAAGCAAGGTCGTTAAGAAATGCTGTCAGCGTTTCTTTAATTGCAATCGTTTGTTTGATTTCCGCGTTCCCTTTGAAATATGCGGATGTAGAATTTGTGTTGATTGCGATGTTCTTAACCTAACAACATATACGTTTTCCAACAAAATCGTTTAGATAACAGTTATAATTTATGAAATTTGGTTATTGACAAGATTTGATCGAATATAACTCTAATATTTGCAGGAACTAAGCTTTTGATAAAAAACTAGAAAAAAAACGCTGTTTTCAGAATTTCTCTACCTACAACAGAAATCGTAAGTTTCGTTCAAAAACTATAGTGAAGAAAGTATCAATTTGTCCCATAGCTATTCATCAAGACATTTATATAAACATTTTATGTGAATTGAAACGTCATGTAATTCTTGTACCTCGATAAAAAACAACTCTATGAAACACTCGTTTTAAGTTAAATTAAAAACATGGAAAATTTTTAGAGAACAGATGGAGAAAAATAGTAAGTTAAACCAGAAATTATTTTCAATGTTCGAAAATGACATGATTACAATTATTTCAATATCTGGAACTACAACTCCGGTTATAATATTCATTGATGTAGTATAATGTACATACTTTTAACCCATTAACGCCCACTGTCCCCATATGGTGACAATATGAAAAACAAACTTGTTCACATGTAAAGGACTGAAGTAAAATATTACATTGTACAAATTTATTGTAATGCAGTTGTTTAACATACAATGAAGTACAAATGACATATTTTATAGGGTAAGTACTCATTTGGCCACATTGGGCGTAAGCGCGATTATTTCTGGACAAATACACTCTTCTTCTTTTAGTACCCTGTTCTGCCTTCAGACGTTGGCGGCTGCTTGAAACAGTTCTTCAACTGGCAGGCCTGTCCACTGTCTAATATTGCGTAGCCAACAAAGTATCTTTCTTCCTATCCATCTTCTTCCCTCTATGTTTCCCTATATAATGAGGCGAAGTAATTGGTATTTCGGTCCTCTAATGATATGTACGAAATATTCAGTTTTTCTCCTCTTTATTGTATTTAACAGTGTTCTTTCTGTGTGCATTATCGTAAGTACTTGCTCATTGGAGGTGTGTGTAACCCCTGACATTTTCAGTAAGCGACGGTAACACCACATCTCAAATGTTTCAAAACTATTCATGCTTGAGATTTTTAGCGCCCATATCTCGCGCAACAGTAGAGCAAAACCGACCATACGTAACAACTAAGGACTTTTTTGCGAAGTGGAATTGACAGACCGGTTTCCAGGACAAGAAAAAATTTGCTACCCATCTAATTTGTTGTTCGTTTTTGAAAATTATGTGCGCCTATATTTATACTACCCGTAGTATCCACAGAAACGAGCAATTGTATGATTGCAGGCGTCAAAACTGCACCCTTAAAAGCATTTAACGAAAACGGGAGAAAATAAAATAGGAAAGCCACAACCACATTCCATTCTCAGCCATTGGATCAATTAAAGAATTATTCATCACATGAAAGTAGCATACAGAAAATGTCTTATCAGAAGCCAGGTGAAACGTCTCAGCTACAACCTCAAAATGTTTTATCAATATTGTTGCGAGTGCATAAGGATTTTGTTTAATTGAAGTAATAAGTACACCTAAATCCTTATATAGTATTTAATTTCAATACGACCGGTTTCGAAAGACATTGAATACCGTAACATAAAACCAACAATTTTATAGACATACTTGAGAATGGAAGACTGATGTCTTTCGAAACCGGTCGTATTGAAATTAAATACTATATAAGGATTTAGGTGTACTTATTACTTCAATCAAAATGTTTTACAAAAGCAGGATTCTGGGAAATAATCCAGCAAGAAGACGATTTACTTTATAATAACTAACAATTCAACAACGATTCGTGATTTATTACGTTAATTTTTAAATAAACATAGTTTTTAAAACTAAGAAATGCCATCGGTTAACTGTAACGGCAATTGAATGTGCAAAAGTGCAATATCGTTATCAAAAGCGCTTTTGTTGTATTTGTGTATACAGGGTGATCCGAATTTATTGTAGGAAACTTAAAGGTGAAAAGTACATCAAAAATAAAGGCCGAAGTGTCATATAAACTATGAACTAAAAGTGCCCCCTAGAGGGGAGATGTGAAAAATGCATTGATGCCAATGGCATGCACTTTGAAAAAGCGTTGTGATAATTTAATTTAATATTAATTTGATTTTGTCTTTTTTTTATTCCAATCTTTGCAATTTTAAAGTTAAAAGATAAAATTTGGTTTCTAACGCAATTTTTTTCACCCTTTAAGGTTCCTACAATCATTTCGGACGACCCTGGATTATGTAATTATTTATCCGGATGATTCAGCTAACCCGTTCATTAGAAGTTTATGGACTTCCCGTTGAAATATTTGGTTTAAAAATTTGGAATAGGGGATTACTCAAAAAGTTCTATTTAATTAAAATATTTCAGCTCTTCTAGCACTTCCGGTTACTTTCTTATTTTAAACGGAATGATATATTTTTTTTTGTATATTTGGATTCTACGCTAAAATCTGAGCTACTTTTATATAGCACAACCTATATGAAAAATTAATAGTTTTTGAGATATTCTCATTTTTTTGAGAAACATTGGTTTTGTAGTATTAAAACTGGGATGTCGACCGTAATTGTTAAAACGGTTTAAAGTAGAGTCAATCTCTGATTTGGGGATACAAGTGATTATATCATCCAAGCAAGCAAATGTAAAAACAGGGTGAAAATGAGCTGGAGTTCCTATGGCAGAATCAAAAATTTTTTCTGTATTGGCAATTGTTGTAAGTAAAATAACTGGAGGAAAATAAAAAGATTAACAAACTAATCAATTCGTTTAGATTCAAACTTCTAAAACCACTAATATTAAACCAATATTTTTTAATAACTTAATCACTAATTGTTTAGATATATTGGTAAATAACGAAACTACATCAATGATATTAAACAGTAATCAACAGGTATAATGACATAATTCACTTTCTCAACTAATTCGTAAGCATTTTTTACATTGATATTAAATAAATATGAAATGTAACCGATAATGGAGTAATAATTTTGTACAAAATACAAAAAAATGCGAGGAATTTCGTCCAATTATTACCTAAATGAGAACAAATTTTAGAAATAGTAGTAAAACGTCAACTAAGCGAGTATTTAGAACAACAAAATATAATTAGTGATTCACAATCGGGCTTCAGAAGTAAACATTCATGCGAAACAGCATTAAATTTTATTCTTGCAAATTGGAAAAACGAATTAGAAGAGGATCAAGTCATAACCAGCGGTTTTGTAGATTTAAACGTGCTTTTGAAACTATTTGTCGAAAAACGATTGCTCCATAAATTAAAAGCTATATGGAATCTTAGATAACGAATACAAATGGTTTGAAAGTTATCTAAATGATCGTTTTCAGAGAACCCGTATAGACAACGTAATGTCCGGAAAATATACTTAAATAATTTGTGGGGTTCCACAAGGTTCCGTACTAGGTCCTGCTATTTAATGTTTATATTAATGACATAACTACAGTTCCCAAA
Source organism: Abscondita cerata (assembly GCA_030710515.1). Taxonomy (NCBI): domain Eukaryota; kingdom Metazoa; phylum Arthropoda; class Insecta; order Coleoptera; family Lampyridae; genus Abscondita; species Abscondita cerata. The sequence goes on from JALBCR010000481.1 coordinate 14,161, forward strand.
ATCATCTTCTATTCATTTATTTGCGGATGATACCCTTATCTCAGCTTGAGGAAAGATGATTCCAACAGTTCATCAGTAACGACAATTGAATGTTTAAGTGCTACCGCCGTTATCAAAAGCGCTTTTGATAAAGATGAGTGCATTTTAAGCATTCAATTGCCGTTACAGCTAACTGAACTTTGCATTTCTTAATTTATACTATAAGTTCACTGTCTTCTTTATACACTTTGAGAAGTTCGTAAGACACTTATTTCACTCTAAGTTTTTTTATCGTTAGCAGAAGAAAGAGTACCTTATTTTTTAAATAAGGTATTGAATGTATCGAAAAAATTTTCCGTAAGAATGACCCAATTCCACTAGTGGAGTAGATCACATGATAGGGGTCAAAAAAAATATTGCCTGTGGTACGCCCTCGGCAGAAATATCCAGAAAAACTTGGTTTAACATAATTTTAGTAAGGTGTTCCGTAGCTACACTTCCTATACCAAGTATGACACCACGGATACGTCAATATATATTTTTAAAGTAACTGGGTTAAATCTTAATATTTTGAGCTTATTTTGTATTATCTGAAAGTATTGATTTTCTATTAATTCGCAAAAAGAAATCATACAGCTTTAATCACAAAAATCGACAATTTATTCGAAGGTAAAGACCAAAGTGTTTCAATACTATTACATAGGAAAGAAGGACGATTTTTAAAAAAACCCTTCTCACAAAATAACTTATTCGTTAAAAAACCGACAAAGTGACACTTAAAGATATAACTTTATTCCGAACACTACGTCGGATACGCAAATTTTTGAATTTTTCATTCATCTATTAGTGTTCTATATTATTTTACGAGGTAATGATACGTGTACCCTTTAATGGGACATTTTGGCGTCGCCATATTAGCGTCGCCATTTTGGCATCGTCGATTTGGCGTCAACACGTTTTGGCGCTAAGAGATTTGGGTTTTAAGATTTTTTAATTCCGAGCTATGTTGGCGCTAGAATCGTGAATGTTTGCCATTTTAATCTCTTTACCTTCTTTTGCAGAGAGAATTTTCTTAGAATTAGGTAAATCTTTGGGTACTGTTGTTTTTTTATTTTATAAGACCAATGAAAAACTGTTACTTTGTATGAAAAACTATATTTAGTATGTTAGTGTCTTTATAATCAAAAGAGTAGTATGTAAATAATTTACAAACCAATACTAAAGGCTTATTTGAATTAAAAAATGGTGATTTAATATTTTTTTACACACAGCCTCCATTCAAAATAATAAAAATATAGGATGTCCTCATAAGAAAAAGTATAACTTTGATATGTACTTAATTTTGTAGCACCATATTCAAAAATAATTTTGAAATATGCTCCTCAAGAACCCACATATGATTACGCTAAAATTATTTCCCAACCTTTTCATTTCTCGTAGAAAAATCGAGGCCAATCAGTGGTGGGACGCCACCTATATATATAGATGTGGGGACGAAACAGTATGCAATTGTCAATCGGATTGGTTTGTCTTGACAAAGCATTTGCTTCAAGGTTTAGGAAAAACCACTAAAATCTAAACATGCTACCCTTACCCATTTTAGTATTGACTAAGTGTCTAAACATTATACATGGTAAATAAAAACATAAAATATAACAACACAGCCATTGTTTGAATCGGCCCAAGCGCCAGTCACGACAATGACGAAAAAATGATAAAAATAACAAAACAAAATAATGAGAAAACAGATAATATAAGACGGAAAATACAAAATAGTGCTGAACTTCAAATAAACTTCAAAATTATTGGGTTGCTAATCCAAACAAGTTCTTGAATTCTTGAAGGTAGTCCTCATCAGAAGCACAATTAATTTTTTAATGATTCGTTAATAGTGTTTCGTTTGTGCTTCAATAAAATTGAGTACAACCCCACAGAGCTTCGAGAAACAGTAGGAATTTTCTAAGAGCCCGCTAATCTCACGCATAGTTGGAAGCCCAGACGAAATTTTGGGTATGATTCTTTGGTCTTTGTTAGTGCATGTTTTTGTTTAATAAAATCAATTATGGCCGCACAGGTTTTTGAGAAAACAGCAAAATTTAGTAATTTAACAAACGTAAAACTTCGTTGTTCATGATAAAGATCTACTTTTCACGTTCCAATTACATAAGTGAACGACTCCTGGAAAATATACCGTTTTCTTAAAAACCTGTAGGTTCGCAATTTTCAATCGATTATATTAAAGCACAGCAGGCACAAACAAGTCATACCAAAAATTTTGACTGTGCTTCCAACGATGTGTGAAGTTAGAGGGCTCTTTAAAAATACAGTTTTTTCAAAAACCAGTCGGATAACAATCGATTTTATTCAAATACAACACAAGAACAAAGGAAACACTAAGGAATTATAAAAAAAATCGTTTGTGCTTTTAACGATGCGTGTAGTTAGTAGGCTTCTGGAAAGAGGTAGTGCCGTTTTCTCAAAAACGTGTGGAGTCACAATTGATATTATTGTAGCATAAACAAGCACAAACGACACACTAACAAATCATATAAAAAAAATTTTGTTTTTTGATGAGGCCGCTAAATTTTTTGTAAGGAAATTCATTTTTACTCAAAGAATAATTCATATCAACAATTCTTCAACAATAACTCTGTATATATATATATATATATAGAGATGTTTTGAATTGACTGCTATTTTTTACATATCTAACTAGCATATTAAATGTAACACTTATGAGGAATTTAAAACTTGGACACTACAATTTCTTTAAACAAAGTTTGTATATAAATATATATATATATTTCCATAGCTATAAATATTAATATATATATATAAATATAACTTCTCTACTTCTATACAATAACTTTTAAATTAAATCAAAAACTAAACATGGTTATTTGGGTTGACTGATTATTACTTATTTTTAAATAAATCTAACCTACTAATTATTGTAAGTTATTAAAAAAATCATTAAACTCTCTATTCATAATATTTAGTCCTTACAAAATGTATATTTTATGACGTTTCATTTTTTCTGTAGTTAATATAAAAAGTGAAAATAAAAACTAAGGCAATTCTTATTGTCAACGTATATATTTAGTTTTTGACAAGAATTTATTACATAATTATAATTAAGATACCAAGTTATAGTTTAAAATTAAATGAAAACTTTTTTTTTAAATAAAGGTATTACTATATAAATAAATATAAGAAATCAATAATGGGTGTGACCTCCATTATTATTGATACATTCTTGGAGGCGTCTGCTCATTGACGCTATCAAGGTATCAATATAATTAATATTAATCGTTTCCCATGCGGTATCAATGGCTGCAATTAGTGCATTACGGTTTACTGGTATAAAATTTGGCCCTTGTTGTCTTCGGATAACAGCAAGTATTCGAGCCCAAACATTTTCGATAATGTTAAAATCTGGGCTTTTGCTGGCCAGGGTAACAGCTCAAGTTATTTTCTCGTATCCAATTGCGCACAACCCGCGAAGTATGAATAGGGGCGTTGTCCTTTAACAACAAAATACATTATGAAAATGTTAATTCAACAGATCCCGAACTATTTTTGGAGAAAGTATAGTGAAATAAGAATACTTACTTGTTGGAAAATATAATCTTCGTCTGGATAAAACACTTCGACTGAAGGTTTCATAATAGTTTCAAAATATCTAAATACGCAGCAGAATCAAGACGTCCATCGATAGCCCAACAAACTCCTGGACCCCGCGCGCTAACCCAACCCCACACATTCACAGAAAAATAACCACTTCGTTTTTAGGACATATGTGATTATTTTCGTAACGAGTTCCTTCCATTCTAAAAACTTTTAGTGGTCCATCGTTGCGGCTATTGAACGTTTTTCGTCGCTAAAAATCACTCGATTCCAAAATTCCAAGGTTCGTTCACATATCGCCTTGCAAATTCCAGACGACGTCTCATATTTTCGTCACTGAGAACTTCTTTCGCAGCAGCATTATACTTCTTTATTCCCATCTCCTTTAATCTTTTTGTGCAGTTATACGGCATCCGGGAAAATGTGTATCTGCTATAGCCCTGGAGTATGTAGCAAATGGTTGTTCTGTTACGTAATGAAACAACTCGAGATCTTGAGCACGTGTAGATACTTTAGGTCTACCACTTCCGATGGCTCTTTCAAAGTGTGTTCAAGATTCCATTTTACTCGGTAATGCCCTACGGTGCTTTTGGTATATCTAACATACGTGAAATTTCACGCACGCTACGGCCGCCGCTAATTCCGAAACAATCCGCGCTTTCAAATCAGCACCGAGATGAGGTGGCATTTTCACAACACTTGAAATTTTAAACTAAAATGGAATTTACATTTCTTACTTTATTTATTGGTTCACACTACCCCTTCTCAAACAGTAGGTAATTGTTTATTTATTACATACTTCTAATGACCAATGTAACAACCCTTAGAGCAATATGACTCAAAGGAAGTAAATTAAACAAGCAAGGATATTCTATTGTTATTGAAACTTATTCATAAAGTAAAAGCCATTTCCTTATAATGCTAATGGACAGGATTTTCTTTTAAGTATTAAGATTACAATAGAGGACTTATAAACTTTCGAAAATATCTAATTATAAATATTTACACTGCAATTGCGCTTTTCCTTAATAATTTCTTAGCAATAACATACACGTTCTTGGTTTTAAGTTGTCATAAATTTGATATGATATAAATTTGTGTTTCTAATATTACATCACAAACTAATCTTTATTCGCCAAAAATTGTTGCTTAAGTTGTAAAGCTTCGTACACACCTGAACAACAAACCGAGCAACAAACATAACAACGAACCGAAAGTCAAACAGAACGACAAACGATCTTTTATGATTTCCACAATCCGAACAACAAACGGAACGTTTGTGCTGTTCCATAATTATTTTCAGTAGTTTTCAGTTCATATATATTTATTATTGAGAAGAAAATTGCGGAAAACAAGAAGATAGTGCCAACCAAATTTTTACGCACAAAGAAGAGTAAAAATTATAATTTACTTCGCTTTTTTTTTTTTTGAAATTTCCCGCCCAAATGATGCTAATAGGGACATCATTTTTCTTGCATTCTTAAACACTGATTAATTTAAAACATTTTTCTTCTGTCAACTCCATAATATTACCTAAAACACAACAAACCCACAAAAGGGAGGACAAAAAATAAATAATTTAATTCTCCCGCATAAGTTTGTTCGCCGTTTTGTTTAGATTCGTCCAAACCTGCAAACGCATTCGCGCGCATTTTCTTTGATGTCGGAGAAAAACCGACAAGTTGCGGGAACGCCGCAAACCGTTCGTGGAACAATCAGGACTTGCGAATCTGTTCTAAAATTCGTACGTAGCACCGTCCAAATTAATGTTCCGATTGCCGTTCGGTTCGTTGTTCTGTTTGTTCCTCGGTTTGTTGTTCAGGTGTGTACGAAGCTTTACAATAAGCATATTAATATGAACTATATCTTATGAAAGGAGAGTTATGTAACTATAATTAACGACTTAACGTTACGTTAGTAGATTCCATTTACTATTTACACATATTTTCTTGGAACATTCGATAATTAACTATCGGGATATGATGACCCTATACTTCGCAGGTTGTGCGCAACTGGATACAAGCAAATAACTTGGAGCTGTTACCCTGGCCAGCAAAGCCCAGATTTTAACATTATCGAAAATGTTTGGGCTCGAATACTTGCTGTTATCCGAAGACAACAAGGGCCAAATTTTATACCAGTAAACCGTAATGCACTAATTGCAGCCATTGATACCGCATGGGAAACGATTAATATTAATTATATTGATACCTTGATAGCGTCAATGAGCAGACGCCTCCAAGAATGTATCAATAATAATGGAGGTCACACCCATTATTGATTTCTTATATTTATTTATATAGTAATACCTTTATTTAAAAAAAAGTTTTCATTTAATTTTAAACTATAACTTGGTATCTTAATTATAATTATGTAATAAATTCTTGTCAAAAACTAAATATATACGTTGACAATAAGAATTGCCTTAGTTTTTTTTTCACTTTTTATATTAACTACAGAAAAAATGAAACGTCATAAAATATACATTTTGTAAGGACTAAATATTATGAATAGAGAGTTTAATGATTTTTTTTTTAATAACTTACAATAATTAGTAGGTTAGATTTATTTAAAAATAAGTAATAATCAGTCAACCCAAATAACCATGTTTAGTTTTTGATTTAATTTAAAAGTTATTGCTTGTAGACGTTTTTAAATCAAAATTATTTCTAATTTTATTTTGTAAACATTTCCTAAACAAAATTTTGATTCGATAATTAATCGAGCTATGGTGTTTAATTAGCGATACCTTCAAATATATTCTTTAAAGAAAAAATTAAGTAAGCAACGTAAATTACCTATTTTCTAAAACGTGCTTAGTGTAATGATTCATTCTACAGTCCTTCTATAAGATAACCCCTGCTGAGACTACCTGCTGTTAGAATTGTAAATGATACCCTTAAGCCCGCTTCACAATGTGCAAACTTTTGTTTACAGAAATTGTGGTGTCCAAGTTTTAAATTTCATGAGTGTACTCCATTTTCAGTTTTGTACAAAATGTAATCAAATCAAATCAAAAGAAAGAAACCAATCTATAATTAAATCTCATTACGATGGATAAATTTAAGTGCAAAGTTGAAAAAAGGTACGTAAGTACTAGAGGACAATCAAAACCTTAAGACACTAGGGCAGAAAAGCATTTTTAACTAACTTTATAAAATGCAGTGTTGATTGGAAAATGACATAAATATTACTAATGCGCGCTCTGAAAATATAAGTTTCCACAGACCTTTTTGTTTATAACTATTCACTGCCTGTTCTTTTAAAGTAAGCTTACAGTAACCTAAACTTTTATCATACTAATAAAAACGGTTAAATTTCGGTATTCATGTAGATTCATCTCCTCCTAGACTCCTCAACCAATCGCTACAAAATTTGCACAGTGCATTAATATCATCATTATCTATTCTGGGGTAAAAAATCAGCTCATGACCTTTGACATTTTTCGAAATATTAAAACTTTTTGGATGTTTTTAGCCTAAATGTTGAAGTTAAGTGCAGCACGGCCTAAGTGCCTTATCCACGTCCCTTGTCCTGTGTAATTCAATTGAATAATCGATACAAATGAATTAGCGGACGTCTATGACCATCACGTTTTTCTGCGTGAATTAGTGTCTTCTGATGTTAACTTTACAATTGTCTAAATGCGTTTATAGTCAGACAACCCAATGACTCGAAAAGGATGCCAGAATTTTTTAATTGAGGATACACTCACGGAAGCACTGCAATAAATTGGTTACAGATTTAAATGTTGTAATTAACCTACCGCAAAATAGATGTCCTTCACGACAGAATTCTTTTCAAACTTGGTTAACTGTTGTTTATGTTTAGATAGGCACGTAAAGGGATAATAAACGTGGATAAGACAAGTTTTTTTATAACTGCTACTACAAGCATTCCACAAAGCATATGTATATACAATTTGTGTTGACGCTTTTTAAATGCTGATGCATTATGTCGACCAAATAATCCAAAATAATACTAAAAGTTTTGCAGAAATCATTATCATTAAATTCTACTGTGTAGGGGCTGGTCCAAATCAGCTAATTCATAAGAGAAGACTTTAAAATCCAACCTTCCTAAAATAAATAAATTTAAAATAAAATTCTTCTATAATAAAATTTAAATAAATATAAAATTTAAAATTTTTCTTTAAAATTTTCCTTTAAAAATTTTTTTTTAAAAATTTTTCCTTTTCGATTTTTTTTTTACTGTTTTCACTTTTTTCTTTTTTTTAAATCTTTTAACTTTTATTCTCAAAATATTTCTTATTTATAATTAAAGTTTAATTTCCAAAAAACCTATTTCGTTAGAATACGAGGATGTATTGATATCTAGTTAGCCTAGACCAGTTCCTTGCATAAACAAAATATTGCGTTACCATAGCAACGAACAATAACTTATTAGAAGTGTCAGTGTAAAGTTTGACGTCAAAAAGTAAACCAGAGTCACGCAATAAATTAAATGAAAAAAGATGTCCACCGAAATTGTGAAAATCGAAAAATTGGAGTATCGAGCCATCATCAAGTACCTGTATTTAAAAGGGTTAAGAGGTAAGCAGATTTACGAAGATATGCTTAATACCCTTGGTGATCAATGTCCTTCGTATGCGACCGTCAAAAATTGGAATGCAAGCTTCAAAAGAGGTAAATTTTCCATTGAAGATGATGACCGATCAGGAAGGCCAGTTTCTGTGTCAGTCCCCGAAAATATCGATGCAGTTCATGACATGATTTTATCAGACCGTCGAATTGGGCTAAAACGGATATCTGAAGCACTGAATATTTCATACGAACGCGTTCATCATATGGTTCACGTCAATTTGGACATGAGAAAAATTGCTGCAAAATGGATCCCCAAATGTTTGAATGTTGACCAAAAGCGTGCAAGGGTAGAAGCATCGCGTTCGATCTGTGCTCGATTTGAAAACGATGTAGACTTCTTAAACCGAATTGTTACTATGGATGAGACTTGGGTACATTTCTACGATCCAGAAACAAAGCAACAATCGATGGAATGGCGACACTCTGGTTCTCCAAGACCTAAGAAGTTTCGTGTCCAAAAATCTGCTGGAAAAGTTCTTGCTTCAGTTTTTGGGATTGCCATGGAGTAATCATGATTGATTTTTGGATAAGGGTAGAACAATAACTGGAGATTACTATTCGACATTACTGACCACTCTACGGGAAAATATTAAAGAAAAAGACGCGGAAAGCTATCCAAAGGTGTTTTGTTTTTGCAGGACAACGCCCCTGCACACAAATCTCATGTTGCCATGCAAAAATTCGTGATTTAGGGTTTGAATTACTAGAACACCCCCTTATTCACCCGATTTGGCTCCGTCCGACTATCACCTCTTTCCTCAACTGAAAAAAAGTTTAAAGGTCGTACATTTTCTTCCAACAAGGAGGTAATAGAAGCTGTGGAGGTCTGGTTTGCAGAGCAAGAAGAAACATTTTTTGAAAGGTCTAGAGACGTTGCAGGTTCGCTGTAATAAATGTATCCAATTAAGAGGAGAATATGTTGAGTAATAAAATATTTTGACATTGAAATTTTGTTTGGTTCTATAGTAGGCTAAGAATTTTCAATATATCCTCGTTAACATTAACTTACAATTTGATGCAAATTGAGGGGGCAAACTTACTTATTTTACCTATATAAACCATAACGTTAGTTAAAATCATGTAATGTTTTACCTTCAAATTTATGCCAAGTAAATTAATCTTTTATAACATGACTCTAAATAATTAAGCGCATAAAAGTTTTGTAATTTGTTTTAAAAATAAACAAATAGACGACGTTGTAATTGACAAATTCTTATAACAAAACCAGTGACTCAATTTGTTGGTGCTTGTAATATGTTTGAAATATTATTATCTAGGTGACATAAGTTTTGAAAAGATTGAAAGTAAAATACAACTGTTATTAATGAACGTTTATTAGTACCCATAAGGAAGTAATGTAAAATCGTAGTAAAAATGTTGTCAACAGATAGTAGTTGTGTCGATAATTTTTGGATGATTTTCACCGAACACCAAAACAACATTAGATTAGCACTTTATTAATAGCACCTTTGTTTTATAATTGGTATACTTGTATTTGAGGTGCGATGTATTACTCTATATTATTTTTTATTACCGGTTTTATGTTTGTTGATTTTGCTTCAATACAATTGATAATAATTAATAAATCAGTGTTTTTTTAAATAGTGAAAAGTAATTTTACGTGGAAATTTAGTTATAAATCGTGGAGGAACCGACCTAAATTCTCACACGAAGATCTCGTTTGGCCAGGAAACGCATTTTGCGGTATGTTGAACAAACAAAAGTACTAATTCTACATTAATAGGTAATGTACCAAAACTATATCATTCCTTATAGAAGTATTGCAAATAGAACGACAGAATAAAAATGGAATCCCATCAACCTTTGGGCCTTTTGGAAGATGAGGATTTTGTAAAGTGAACAGGGTACTCCACATGCACTGAAAAACCATCTCCATCAAATTTAAATGTTATAAAAAATTACTTCACCAAAATTCCACAGTAGTAGGGGGAAACACTTGATGAAACACTTGACACAAACTTCACTAGAACCTGAGGTGAAATATTTGTCTGTGTGTTAGGTCGTAAAAAAAAAAGACTTATTTATTTTGTTAAACAAATAAATAACCAGACGTATGGCTGATGCACGTTTTTTGCTCCTGAGGAATTACAATAGGTGAAATACATACCAATAGATATTTTTGATCCAAGTTTGTTAATTCTATCGAGTCTTTTAGTATTATGGCTGTGAACAATTAGGGTGGAAATTGACTCTACGCCTGTGGCAAAATAGAATTTCCACTTGAAAGCAACCGAATAGTAGATTTAACACATAGTTAGGGTGGGCACTAGATTTTCTAATCTTACGAAAACACTGCGTAATGGGCTATTAAGCATATTATTATTTAGGTGTAATGTTTGCCATAGAACATATAGAAAATCCACTACAAATCAGAAACGCAACATGAGAATTAATGAAGCTTCAGTGTGGGGAACGTTGGCTGCTGGTGGTACCTACGCTCATTCCGAAGAGTTGTTTTCTGTTTTGGGCGTTAATTTTGTCTTCTGATAAATTTCAAAAAATTTCAGAAACTGTCAAGAGTAAGTTGTAATTATTATCGTCAACAAAGTAATTCTCATGTACACCCGTCGGTTAGAAAGTTTTTGACTTTCTGAAATTCTTTCAATATAAAATTTGGTAGTATGATAACTTGTAATGGGATTATTTAAAAAAAATCAGAACAAAAGCATAGTTTCATCAAAAAAAGAACTACTAGTTTAAAAACAACAAAAATAGGGAACATAATCACCAATTAACCTAGTCTTGTAATTTAATTTTGACGCAAAATCTAGGTTGTAAGTGTAATGGTTAACTTACATAAAACGAAGTACATTTTGTTGCTAATTCACAGACATTAATAATTGGTTATTTTACAAAAAAAACTTTTATTTATTGGTATCAGAAACAAATACTGCAGTATCTGTTCTCGAGCTTCCGCAAAGGGTATCGACTCTATTCGTCATGTTTGCTACAAGAACTGGAGTGCAAAAGAGGAAGATATATGTTGGTCGAAGGATTCCGTTTGAGTGAACAGATGCATCAAGTACGTTACAAAATTTATTGGAGATAGCGATTCTGAATGTTTTTGCAAGGTTACGCGATTCTGTTTTGTATGGAAGGGACATAAAAAAAGTCAAATGTACTAACCACGTTATAAAAAATTACGGCAAAGGACTTTACAGTCTTGCAAATAATACAAAATTTCCTTCTGTAGCCAGAAAGTTTTATGCCAAAGTCAAAATCTATGTTTTTCTGTTGTAATCATTTTAATGTAAGTTTCTTTCATTAACAATTAATCTAGTTTTGTGTTTAAATACATTTTCCTTTGTAGAATGATTCTCTAAAGTCAGATGTTGTTCTCCATGTACTTGATTACCAGAAAAATAAAAAAAAGAACTGCCAGTAGTACGTGTCACAGGTCAAAGCGTCAGAGAAAAACATTGATTAAAGAAGCTTTTTCTGCAGCTGCAGTAGATAGTTGACTCTATGAATACTGCATTAGAAAACAAGCCTTTTGACCAGAACTCCACATCATTCTGATACTAACAAACGTGTAAGACAGTATCCAAAGTGTTCAGCGATAAAAATTTTGTTCGAAAAATATAATAAACGTCTAACTGCGCCAAAACGAAGTACCTTTTAAGATTAGTTGAAAATAAAAAAAATGAAAAATGCGTTTTAGAAAAAATGGTTTAAACATGAACAATAAAATTTACAATAACTTTGCTTTATAACTTATTTTTGTATAATTAATATTAGTGGAGATATTGTTAAAACAATTTGTATCACGTGATAGTCATCATATCTCAGTAATTACTTATCGGATCAAAAATTATAAACAACTTTTATTTGAAAAAACAATGTGTAAAATAAATATTTTTAAAAATGATTAGTTTCTTTTAGTCTAGAATCTGGCTTTGTCACCTGACTATCAGTTGTCTACCTTGAACTTTTGTTTCAAGTTTCTCGCCCTGATAAAGCCCCTTACGGTAGGCGGCGAAACGTTGGCAACTACGGTTAACTTTCAACACGGTCCAATCCCGGAAGGCGTTTTTTGTTCCAATAGTCACTCCGGCCGTGGAAGCCTCAATTCTTACATTTTGAAAATATTCCAAGATTTCGAAAATCTATGTAGGTTGAACGAGCCCTTTTCATCAGGCTATACGGATCTTGAGATATCCTTATTGTTTTGTGCTTAGGATAATGGCTTTTCTGTCTGGCGATTTCCATGATGCAAGGCAGATTATGAAATTGGTGCTCGTATGTAAAATCAGAATTTTGTATAAAATAAGCATTCAATTTTGTAGTACAAATCGGTAGCAATCGTAAGATCTGTAGCGTAAATTGTAATTTTTTATTATTTGCTGTAAGCTTCTGAGATTCTTGTATTTACGGTTTCTTGTAAAGCCCTTACGGAACAGACACTTGACAGAGGTTCACAGAATTGCAAATAATACCATTCGTAAAATATTTTGCTACAGTCAAGATCTTAAGATGTAA
>JALBCR010000482.1:0-43184 GCA_030710515.1 Abscondita cerata
GGCATGAAGTGAGGATTTTTCCTAGATCAAACTTTTCTGTTATTTGATCTGAAAATAATTTGCAATTATTTTAAGAGACAGGTGGCTCTCATGTTTGTACCTACCTATATGAACCTGGCGTTGTAAGTAACCACAAATTACAGCCAATACTCTGTTTTTCTATATTGGATTGTGGGTCGTCCTGTTTCAGCTTGCCTCTGCAATTCAGGTCCTATGACTCTTAATAACTCTTCGTAAGCATCAATTGTCATCCTGAAATGTTGTTGAAATTATTAGTTATGGTGACCCGGCACTGTTACTTCAACATAATTTTCAATACTGCTGTACTTTATTCTTTTTCTTCCTCTTTAGCCATCACACAACAATGTCTTCTTCGTCAATGCTACTGATATCTTCGCTTCAGAAAAAGAAATAGGTATCTCCAGCTGCTAATAAGGTCTTTTGCATAACCATAATATGTTCAAAGTCATCTATTTCAAGTTCCAAACTGCACTTTTAAATCGTAAAACAATTACCACAGCAATATACTATTATTAAGCAATTTGACAGATGATATCAACGGACAGCCTGTGCGCATGCGAGGTGTTTTTCGCCAGCATAAGAGAGACGGCGTTTAAAACTCAGAGCGTTTAACTGTCATGATATTGAACGATTATACTGAGGATTATCGTTACCTTAGTTGTTTAGAACGCATTAGTATATACATCCGTTTATATTTCATTACACGGGTGATGCTTTCTGAACGCACTCCTGAGTAGGTAAAACATATGTTTCTTTTTGGCAACTGATTTGGCGCCAAAGGTTTTCTGTTTTCAACCTGTCTATTCCCAGTATAACGTGCAGTTAGTATTATGGCAGGTAGCAATAATTTAAAATTATTCCAAAAGCTATAATTAAGTTAGTTAAAAGGAACATTTGTGAAACTTTAACGTTGAGTAAAATTGATGATTTAGTTACAAAGAAACCTTGTGCAGATTGTGAAAAGTATGATAGCTGCAGAAATGTGGAAAGTAATCACAGACTTGACGTCGAACCAAGTCTGCTATCGGAACAAACTACCCTTTGATTTTGAAGTGGAAGTCGAGGTGGAAGTATCACCAGGATAAGAGTTTTAATTGCTTAGATAATGATTCTTTGCTATGAGGAAAAATGTTCAGGAAACAAGTGAAGAGTCATCTGAAATGAATCTGAAAATATTGGTCCGTCTTCTGAAAATTTTTTACGTACCTGGGCCTTGAAGAACAACATAACCCATGTGGCTCTTTTTCTGAAATTCTCAAATGGCTTTCGCAATCACCTGATATTAAATCATTGCCTAAGGATGCTCGAACTTTATTAAAAACACCAAGTTTATAAATGTTGAACAGCAAGGAACAGGTGAATTCCTATTATTTGGGAATTTCTTCGACATTACAAAAATTTGCTCTAAAGTCTAATATCGCAGAGTTTGTATTGATTTTAATGTAGATGGAATACTTTGCACAAAAGCACTAGGTTATCATTCTGGCCAATTTTATGTAAAATCAGTAATTTAATAAATTACAAAACAATATTTTTGCAGTAGTTGTTCATTGTGGGTGGATAAACCACCACTGGAAGAATATTTAACAAAATTCGTTGATGAGCTATATTATCTGCAATTAAATGGTTTGACAGTTGCGGATAGAAAAATTCCTATTTGTGTTAGATCATTTTGCGTTGACACCCCTGCTAGATCATTTATAAAACATACAAAAGGACACAACGGTTTCCATGGTGTGATAAATGTTGTTGTGTAGGACAGTACCGAGATAGGAGGATGCAGTTCATTGATTTAAAAGCACCACTGCGTACAGACACTGGATTTCGATCAAATTTGATATGGATCACCACAAGGGTGATACGCCTTACTGAAATTAAACTAGACTTAGTTGAACAGTTTCCAGTGGATTATATGCACTGTGTGTGTTTGGGGTGATGAGAAAGTTGTTATTTCAATGGAGGGATAGTGGTCGTCAATTTGGAATTTCCAAAGAAGATATATCAGCATTAAATACAACTCTGAATGAGATTAAATTTCACTGGCCATCAGAATTTAACAGAAAACCTAGATCTTTAGTTGAACTTGAACGGTGGAAAGCTACCGAACTTCAACAATTTTATTGTATGTAGGCCCTCTAGTATTGAAGAAATTTTTGCCTATGAGGATGTATAACAATTTTTACTGTTCAAATTTGGTATAACATTATTAGTTCCGCATTTAAATAAAGACCACAATAATTTTGCAAATGAACTTTTACATGCTTTTATTACACATGCTATACAAGTTTACGGGAGAAGTTTTTGTACTTATAACACACATGCTCTTATTCACTTGGCGAAGGATGCCGAAAGATTTCAATCACTAAATGCTATTACTTGTTTCCCATTTGAAAACTACCTCCAATCTCTTAAAAAACCTTAAGGAAATCAAACACACCTTGCAACAAGTACTCGAAGACTGAAAGAACAAGACTTGCAGATTATGGATATGAAATGAAAAAACACAATAATTGAATTGTTTGATATTTTGTCCAAAAGAGCCTTGTTCCTTTGATGTAGGTCAATGCAATTATTTCAAAAAGTTAAGTTACAAGGGATTAATATTTTCCAGAAAACAGGAGATAACTGTATACAGTTCGATACAGGAGAGAAAACAATATATATTTTGCTGAAGTTATTGAATCCAAAAAGTATTTATAATCTGCAAAGAACTAAAACTTGTTAATTCATTTGCAAAATATCCGGTTGATTCTAAAATTATTTCAATGTTCACTCTTAACTGTTCGAACAGTGCTAAAATAATTTGTAGATCGGTTAAACAAATTGTTTCAAAAGGAATTTTACTTTCTGTAGATAACAATGACCCTGAAAATTTCTTTTATACTCCTCTTGTACATACATTTGAGCATAATTTGTAAATATACATACATACTGTATTTAAATAAATATATTATGTAATCTTTATAAAAACTGACTTTTTCATACTAATTTTGATATTATTTTCAGTTCGTATTTATACTACGTTGTGGAGTTTCCTGATGAAATAATAAACGGAGATATTCCCATGGGAGTTATTTCTCATACTTGGGTTAGTAGGGATGAAATGGATGAACCTACGTGTTTATGGCCCCAAAGAGCTACCGATAGTCAAAAGAATCCAAATGACACGGAATCATGAAATCTCCAATTTTTTCACAACTGGGAATCATATAAGAATTAAATATAAGTCGTGTAGGTTTCTAAGCATATATTAATTCATTGCTGTCATGAAGTAACATCCATTTTCTCAAATCTGCTAAAAAAAAGTTACAATCAGGTGGAATTGCAGTTCAAGTAAAGAATAATATTAATTATAGGTACTGTGAAAACTTATCGTGAGGCTCCCAACCACCGTTTCCTTTATAAATAATAAAACTGATAATAAGGTCTTTCTTTCTATTAATTATGAACCATTTTAAAATAGAACTTAATTCTTCAGATTGATCAGAAAATATGAGTAAAAGTTTTCACAGTATGTAGGGTAATAAATTTTAGGTGTATGCATTTTTATTATTTAACGTGTTAATATCTTATAGGCACTTACGAGAAAGCACTTTCTAAAATGAAAGAATTAGAAGACGTACAAAGTGTGGTCCAGAGTGCACCATCAGATTTAGATACACGAAAAAGGAAAACCAAAACATTATGATGATTTCACTTCATCTGCTGAATCAGAAGTCGATTTACCAGTTGTAAATTTGAAAACGAAGCGCAGAAAAAGACTAACGGATGTTGAAACTTTTAATAACAGCAAGAAAAGTGTAATGTCAAATTGTGCAACTCTTAAACCGGTGCCTGAGGAACCTACTACAAGTCGAATAACAACTAATGTTGATGTTGAACCATTTTTAGACCACTTTAATGATGTAGTTCTACACATTCGAACACACCAACTTCTTGGCAGTCTTCTAGTTCATGTAATTGCAGAAGTAATGAGGGTAAGTTCTACACACCCTTTAATTTGAAACAATTTCACTAACTTTATTTTTCAGCTTTATTAAAAAACTTCTAACCACAATGAAGTTCATGTGCACCGACATAAAACTTATTAAACAATGTTTGAAGTTGCAATAATAACGATTCAGATATTGATGAAAGCATACTGGGAAAGCATTTCCATTTACTACTCAAGAAAAATTAGAAGAATTTAATGATGTTGTGACAGAAAAGGCTTCAGATCTGGTAATTAATATTATTTTAAAATTAATATTTATATTGTTTTGTGACGTTTTAGATATCTTATTTTCAACTCATTGGAGGGAAAGACGTTGTTGATACTACAAGACGAATTTTAGCAAAAATTGTCGGACAGAATTTGGCAGAGTCTTATAACTGGTGCGGCAAAAACAAGAAACCCGCTTTTAATAAGTTACAAAATATTATCAACTTTATTATAGGTAAGTATTTTGTGTAGATAATAACTGCAGCAATAATTTATTTTACCATTTGTAGGGGTAGTAAGAAAAAATAAATTCAGTAAAGATGCTACCCAACAACAAGTTGAAACAGTTGTCAAGAGTTGGCTACGGACTGCAGGGGAGAAATGGTGGAAGAAACAGAAGACGAGTAAACAACAAAACAGATACGGTGTAACCACTTAATGAGTTTCAATAAAATTTTTAATAACATTTGAATTAGTTTTTATGCGCGGCTATTGATTGGTGCGAGTGATGTTTTTCAGGCTTTTAAACGGTGGGTCAACGCTGTAAAATGGTCGTAAACAAACGTTGGACCGGCAGGCGGCCGTAGTCTCCTATTGATGACGGCCCAATTCGGAATTCAATCGCAGAACCGCTGTTGGCACTAGCGGCACGCAGACGTATGACCACTAACGGGCCATAATTAAATTGTTTGTTGGGTATGATAGTCATAAAACTAAGTTTGACATGTATACAGGCATAATTAGAACGAAAGTTAAAGAGTTAAAATCACGGTTAAAAGATCAACAGCTTATGTTTACACGTCCAAAGCAAGAAAATGAATCTGCCGTTCAAGCTGAGCTACGTACTGTCGGAGTTGATCGCAAAACACTCAAAACCATATGTTGAAGGTGAATTTATAAAAGAGTCCCTTAGTAAAGGCCGCGGAAATAGTAAGTCCAGGAGCGTGAAGGCTTTTCAAAATATATCCTTGTCCCGACTACTGTCGCTGAAAGAGTTACCGAGTTGGCTGCCAATATAAGCGAACAGATAAAAACAAAATCAGACTCTTTCATTGCATTTTCTATTGTCTGTGACGAAAGTGCAGATGTTTGGTGTGGCGCAACTCGCTGTTTTTCTTCGTGCTGTTGATAGAGATATCAACGTTTATGAAGAATTGATGGAATTAGTACCATTGCATGATACAACAACTGGGAGGATATTTTCAATGCTGTTTATGGACTTCTGCAAAAGTACAATTTAGATTTGTCAAAACTGTATTCCGTTGCAACAGATGGAGCTCCTTCAATGACTGGAGTAAATAATGGCTTCATTAAAATATTACAAACAAATATCAGAGAAACGGGCAGTGACAAACCAGATTTTCATCATGTTCATTGCATAATCCACCAAGAAGTTTTATGCTCAAAAGTGATCAAGTTGGAAAGCGTTTTAAAGTCAGTGAAAAAATGATAAACTTCATAAGGTCACGTGGCTTGAATCAGTGACAGTTTTGTGCGTTTTACGTGATTTAGAAAGTGAGTACACTGGTTTACCTTATTATGCAGAAGTGCGATGGCTTTCGTGTTCTATGGTTCTCGATCGGTTTTGGAAACTCAAAGAAGAAATGCGCCTTTTCATGGAAGTGAAAGAACAAGATGTCAGCTTATTATCCGACGTACCTTTTTACAAGATCTTTCATTTATGGTAGACATCACAAAACACTTGTCGGACTTAAATACGAAATTGCAAGGACCACGTCAAGTTATAACAGATATGCATGATCATGTTTCAAACATGATCATCAGCTTTCAAGTGTAAGATGTTGCTGTGGAAAAACCAGTTAGCGGTGGATAATCTGTCACATTTTCCGACTTGCAAGGCGTATCAGAAAAGTACAAGTGGCCCAATATCATACAAAATGTATACAGAGAAAATGGGAGTCCCAAGAAAACAATTTTCTATATTTACTGGTCTTTTCACTATCGATATTGATAAAGTTCCCCCCCCCCCCTTGCAGATGGAAGTGATTGAGATTCAGTGTCAAACCCATTTAAAAGAAAAATTTGATAGTGTTGGTACATTCGAATTTTATAAGTACTTGCCTTTTCAATACCAAGAAATGAGAAAACTTGCCTGTAAAATCCTGTCAATGTTTGGAAGTACCTATAAGTATGAACAATTATTTTCTTTGATGAAAGGAAACAAGTCTCCCGCAAGATCGCGATTGACGGACGCACACTTGGACGCAGTTTTAAAAGTTATTTCCGCCGATAAATTCACGCCACAAATAGACAACTTAATTAAAGACAAAATATGTCAAATATCTGGCAAAAGAAGTTAATGTTTGTAAGTTTTTGTAATGTCCTTTCTATTGGAAATTTAATAAATATACTTCTAACATAATAGTACTTTTTTTCGTTAAGATTTTCAGTAGTTTGTCTTCTTTAAGATTAGGTTTTGCGGCCCACCTAGTCTATGGTCTTCATGCTTTTTGGCCCACCAGTGACTTTGAGTTTGACATCGCTGCGCTAACCGAACTTTCAGACATCGGACCGCACAGATCGCTGTAAACTACGTCCCCTGGTTTTGTGACACGAGTTGTGCTCGAAAATGTCAACTTATGTTGTTTACCGTACACGCACGATTCACAAAAGAAATTGTTTATCTCTTTTGCATCAATACCCGTTAGTTGTCCCGTTGACACTAAATCAGTAATTGTCTTTACGTTTACATGACCGAGACGTTTATGCCATAGTTCTACTTTTATTGTCATTTGAGATGACATTGACCTCATTCGTACAACACGTTTTAAACTGTAAATGATATAAATTGTTTCTTACGCGAACCGCCGATGCCACTAGTTTATCTTTGTCATACACATATGCATGTTGGTCCTCTTTACAACTTTCATTCCCTTGCTCGTTATCACGCCTTCTGAGAATAAGTTCTTACACAAATCTGGAACATACAAAACGTTTGTAATAACCGAATCATACCATTTGCCATCGATTAATTTCACAATTTTAATCGACCCTCTTCCTTTTATTGGCACATTTTTATTGTTCCCTAGTGACACTGTATTTTTATCGTTACATTTTTCGAATGTCGTAAAGAAATCTCGACGATACGTCATATGCGCCGACGCTCCGCTGTCCATTATCCAGATGTCATCTGTCATTTCTTTCGATACACTTTCTACTGAAAAAGCTGAGACATTACCTTGTGATGGCTCCAATCTCAAACCTGGGCTTGTTTGGTATCGTTCTTCTTGGGAGCACGACAATTCCGGGCAAAGTGACCTCTTCTTGAACAGTTATAGCACGTTATACTTTTCTTTAAATATCTTGACTTACTTTTACTGTTCGATTGATATCCAGACCCATTTTCTTTTCAGTTATAAAAGCATTTTCTGTTTCTTCCACAATCGTCAAATTTGTTTCTTCGTCTAACAATCTTGCTGTTAAATTCTTAATCGTTTGTTTACTTTCATCCACCGAAAACCAAGCTTGTCTCACATTTCTATATTTCATAGGCAACGTACTAAGAATTTTTGTCATTATAGCCGTATCGCTCACATTGTCGCCCGAATCACGTACTAGTTTGGCTAAGTTCTCAATTTTGCAAAATGTGTGGCTATAGAATCTTTCGGATCCATTTTATATTGATGGAACCGTTCCTGCATTATAATTTTATTCACTTCCGTTTTCTACTCGTAGATACTGTCAAGTTTGTCCATTACTTCCTTCGCGCTTGCGCAGTTTTCGATCAATGTTACTTGCATCAATTCCATAGCAGATGTTAACGTGAACATCGCGATGGCGTCCATCTTGTTTCATTGTTCTAGTCTAGAGCATTAACATTTTCATCCGCCGCACCCCTTGGTTTCGGTGTCGCGCCGTTTGCTACTTCATACACACCTTTAGCTCTCAGTGCACACTTTAACTGGAATTTCCATTGAGGGTAATTCTTCCCATTGAACTTGTTGATAACGTTTATATCAACCCTGTCCGCCATATTTTGCACTTTCTTTTAATTACACAAAGGAAACTCTACTCTGCAATCACTGGGCCCATAACCTATTGAGGCAACAAATGCCAACACAGTGCAGTGGGGTAGGTTTAGTAATTAAGTAACGTTGAAGGTAATGTATATTGATAAAGGCAACTTACAAAGACCGTACGTCTTACCAGGTCGGCGTCAAAACCGCAAGTGACGCTTGCGCTTACACAAGCAACAAAAACATGCGCACATAAAAAACAGACAAACAAAAGGAAATACATAAAAGCGCGCAATTCAAATATGATGCTTAACAGTTGTATTTGTTTATACGTTCCAAATTGTAATTTATGTACTGGATAAATACATAATAATATTTCATAAATACCGCGAAATAATTTACATTCCAACAGTTTATGGGCCTAGAAGTGAATGTAAGTTAAGTTTTTTGAGTACCTAACCTAAAAAAAAAACACGTTTTTCTGCGCGGGTAAAATTAGTGCATAAAATTGCAGGTAAAATGCAGATTGATAAATCAACCACCGTTAAGTTTACGGGTGACAATTGGACGACATGGAAATTCCAAACGCAAATAATTTTAAAATCTAAATGGTTCTTTGAAATCGTAACAGGCAAAACCACAAAGCCGAAAGAGAATACTGATGATTGGGACTGTAAGGATGCAATAGCTCAAGAAATAATAGCAGTTCGAATGGATGAAAAACCACTCACACACAACTTATCTTGCCAAACATCTGCTGTGGGAGAAATTAATGTCGATTTATGAACAGAAATCGCAAGTAAGTGTACATCTTCTACAACAAAAGTTTTTTAGCTTACAATTCAGCGATGGTAGTATAGCTGAATCAATATCACAATTAGAGGAAATTAAAAGTAGCTTAAAGCAATTAGGTGAAGAATTAAGCGATAAGATGGTCATTACAAAGATATTGATGTCTCTGCCGGATAACTTGAAACATTTCGTGAGTGCGTGGGAGTCAACGGAAAGCAATAAGCAAACATTAAAAGAGCTGACTTCTCGATTATTGATTGAGGAAGAAAGAATTAAAAAGGTTGAGCAACCCGTAGCATTAGCTTCAACAAGTTCACAAAATCAGGTAAAATGTTTTTCATGTAATAAACTTGGGCATGTAAAGTCACAATGCACAAGGTCAAATAAACATACAAAATTATGTAATTACTGTAAAAAACAGGGACACGTGTTGTCAGAATGTTGGTTTAAAAAGAAAAAAGAAAATAAAGAGATTTCAACTACAAAAAATCCATCAAATGCATTCATAAATGCCACAATAATCGGTGATAACACAAACACATTAGCACTGTTAGGTGAAACAATTCTTTCCTCGGCGAATGGTGTTTGGATACTGGAGCGAGTGACCACGTGCCATGAAATAAATTTATTCACAAATGTAAATTATTCAATAAAGAAGCTGGTTAAAATGGGAAATGGTTCGGTTGTGACAGCGATAGGTGTAGGAAACATAGAAATTGATGCATGGGATGGCAAGAAATGGTTAAGCACTGAATTAAGTGAGGTACTGTATATTCCTGAATTTAAAATAAATCTATTCTCTGTTGGAAGAATATTAGATAAAGGGTACAAGTTGTATTGAAGTAAGAATTAACCTGAAATCGTAGATCAAGAGGGAAAAGTTCAAGCTACTGCAGAACGTAAAAGTAAGTTTTTAAATATGATTTTAAACGTAGAACTCAGTCCTCTTGCAACGTAGCTGAAACTATTCAAGAATGGCATGATAAAATGGTTCATTTAAATTTTGATTCTGTGAGAAAGGTATTGAAAGAAAATAATATAACCTACAAAGAAAATAATGTTAAAAATCATCGTTTAAATTGCTTAGTTGGTAAACAGCATAGATTGTCTTTTAATACTAGCGACACAAAGGCTCTCCAAATAGGTCAAATAATACATGCAGACTTGTGTGGCCCTTTTGAAACTAAATCAATAGATGGAGCAAGTTATTATTTAATTTTAAAAGACGATTTTTCAAATTATAGAACCGTGTATTTTTTGAATTACAAGTCTGAAACAAAGGATAAAATAGAATTGTTTATTAAATATATGAAAACAAAACGGGCAATACTATTAAAACTATAAGAACCGACAATGGTTTAGAGTTTGTCAATAATGATTTAGGAACTTTGCTAGCAAATCACGGTATAAAACACGAAAAATCTTGCGCTTATACGCTTCAACATAATGGTCGAGCTGAACGGGAGAATAGAACCCTTGTTGAGGCAGCTAGAACGGTAATCCATAGTAAAGGACTTGATAAAAATTTAGGCCGAAGCCATTAATACAGCAGTCTTTGTTTTAAATAGAGTAGGACAAGGTCGAGATACAAATAAGACACCTTTTCTACCTAATGTTTAACAAACACTTTGATGTTAATTTTTGAAGACTTTGGTGCCAAAGTAGTTACTCATATACATAAAGAGAAATGGAAGAAATTAGATCCTAAAAGTAAAATAGGTTTATTAGTGGGTTACGATGAAGAAGTGAAAGGCTGAGAATTTACTATGAAAATTTAAATAAAGTTGAAATACACAGAGACATAGTAGTAATACCAGAAGAAAACACAAACGAAAAAGTGGTGATGTTGGATTTAGATGCAGACGAAACTAATGAAGAAGAAGGTAGTCAGCAAGAAAATATAAGTGTAGTGGAAAATTTTATATGAAAAAATAACTGACGAAGTTTATATGTCATTGTCAGGTACTGACAAAAATAAAGTGTTTGTAAACTTAATAAATCCAATTACAACCAAAAATAGAACGTACATATTGTTATACGTAGACGACGTTTTAATTTTTGGGTACAAATTAATGTGACATAAACAATGTTAAATCATTTCTAAACAAAATGTTTTGCATGACAGATCTAGGAATATTGTCACATTATTTTGAAATAAGTGTTAAACAAAAATTAAATCAAGGTTGTATAGAAATGGATCAATCAGAGTACTTAAAAGGAATATTAGAAAGTGTTAGTACTCTAATTGAACCAAATCTAGATTATATTCTATTAAGACATCCTAGTGAGGATGAAAAATTAATTAAAACTTGTAGAAAAATTATCGGCGGCTTTTTTGTATGCCACATCAGGTTCAAGACCGGATCTATGTGCAGGCGTTAATTTGTTGAGTAGATTCCAAGATAAAGGTAATGAAAATTTGTTAAAATCGCTAAAAAGAATATTACGTTATATAAAAGGTACCATTAATTTAAAATTGTTGTTTAAAACAGATTTAAATTACAGTACAGATATCCTGTGTGGATATGTGGACTCAGACTGGGGAGGAGACATTATAGACCGGAAATCAACAACCGGGTATATTTTTAAATTTTTTAATTGCACGATTAGCTGGGCAAGCAAAAACAACAAACTGTGTCCATATCTCGACGGAGTCAGAATTGAAAGCACTTGCAACGGCGGTTAGTGAAGTTTGTTGGTTACAAAAATTATTATCTGATTTTCACTTATTTAAATTTGATAAGGCAATACCTATCCATGAAGATAATCAGTCAGCAATTCAAATTGCAAACAACCCCGAAAACAATCGAAGGGTAAAACACATAGAGATCAAGCATTGCTTTATCAAAGAAAAGGTTGATAATGGTGTTATAAAAATTTTCCACATTGGAACCAATGAACAAGTTGCAGATGGTTTCACAAAACCATTGACAAGAATAAAGTTTCCAAACTTTGTCAAGTTTTTAGGCTTAGAATGAGCAAATTAAGTTTTTTTTTGTGAAAATAATTTCATTGAGGGGGGGGGGTATTAAAAAACCAATGAAATTATTAGTTTTGTTATATAAACATCTTATTTTTAGTTATACGTGACAACACTGTAATGACTTCGATTACTAGTGCATAAGATTACGGAGGGGTATCCGTTTTTGCGTTGTATTTGTTTATACGTTCCATATTGTAATTTATGTACTGGATAAATACATGATAATATTTCATAAATACCGCGAGATAATTTACATTCCAACAATTTCAATTTGCAATCCGTGCATTTTCTTGAGTTCATTTAACTACTGGTGTTTTCTTTTAAAACAATTCCAAATTTGAACAGATATTACAAACATGATGAGAAATAATAATATATGCTTTAAAAATTTAAAAAATAATACATTAGATTGGTTGTTTTAAAAAAAATAGATTTGCTTAGTGCCGGTTTCCTTACATTTTTTCATGTTGACTTTATAGGTCATTATATTCTTAACTTTGCTGCATCAGCAATCTGTTTGCTCATTACCCTTACAGTTTCCGCTAATAAATCTTCTATGTAATCGTTTTATTTAAATTTTTAGGTCCTGTATCCACTAATTTGTTTTAAAAAACTTAAAATATTTAAAAAATTGTGAGAATAGAAATATGCATTTTACATGCATGAAGCAATTGCTTTTAATAATTCACATCATACTTACTAAGTGCTTTAAGATGAGAAAATATTATTGAAGAAATGGTTTTAGTTTAAACAATTTTAAATTTAAACAGGTATAACAACATGATGAAAAAGTATTTGAAAATTTGAAAAATAATACATTTTATTAGCGATATATTTCAATTTGCCAAACTAGCGTTTTCCAACTTCATTTAACTACTTATAATTTATACATGCATTACAAACGTGAGGAATTAAACAATGATAAATCTTTATCATTTAAATTTTCAGGGTGTAGTACCATCTAAAATATTTTAAAAAAATGTATTGAGAAATATGCACTTGACAAGCAGCAAATTAAAACATTGAAACGTACTGCTAACTCAAATTTTGTTGTTAAATAAACTAGATTTAGTGTTGGTTTCTATTTATTCATGTTGTCATTTTACAGTCTTACGGTTTTAGTTTTTTAACGCTTTTATTTAAATTTTAAGGTGTAGTACCACTAAATCTTAAAAATTTTATAAGAACTTCATACTTTTAATTAAATTTATATTTACATGCGAAAGAAATTTATTTTCAAATTTGCAACTATGACATTTTTTCTCTTCACCATTTCCTTACTCAGCAATGTAGACTTGCACTTTCTTGCTTTTGGTTTTTACAAGTCACATCGGAATTTGCAGATTCGGCAATTACATGGGAATGAAGTTTGCACTTACTACTGTCTATAACATTTCCGTTGTTAGTTTAAATTGATGAATGTACAAAAAGATATTGCATAGCATCGCTTTGACATTCCAACACTTTCTTGAGTTGGTATTTTACAAGTCAGCAATTTTATTTCCGTAACCTTGAACCTTGCAGATTCAACAATTATTAACCACATCGGCATTTCACTCGAGTAAATTTTGCTTTAAAATCAAATTACATTTATTGTTGACCTAATTAAAGTTCATGGTCCCAACATCCTGTTTCACATAACGTTTTCAAGGTTATTAACCACATCAGCATTCCACTTTCGCAAATTCTGCTTATGAATCAAAATTACATTTATTGTTGACCTAAATAATGGTTAATGATCTAACATCCGGTTTCACAGAGTGTTAACATTACGAGCAACCTTAAACGATCCCGATCCTTCTCGAGCGATTCCGAACCATTCTGAACGACCTTGAACGTTGCTTGAGAAGTGATTGACCTTGGGTTGACTCTGACCCCGATGCTTGACCTTGGGATAACCTTGGCCGTGACGGTTGACCTTGGATTATCCTTTAACCCCCTACTTGACCTTGAGTTGATCTTGACATGACCTTGGCCCCAATGATTGTCCTTGGGGAGGCCTTCACCCCGACGTTCGACCTTGACATGAACTCGACCCTGGGCCGTGACCTTGGGATGACCTTAACCTTAAACCGACCTTGACCTTAAAATTCAAATTTCCCACCAAGTTGTGGTCCAGAACCGCCCTATTTGTCTACTAGCGACATCAAGGTGCTTCGGTTACGTTACTTATTTAGGCGCTTCAGATAATTTTCATATCCCGTAAACAGTACATGACGTTGTGTGATCACTGTAAGTTAACCTCAATATTTCGTGTATTTTATTATTTTGTGCATATAAAGTGTTTGATTAGTCGCATATTGGTGGTTTATCACAGTTACCTGCACTCATGGTAAGTTTTTTTTATATAAATTTGAGTTACATTTCTTGTTTTATAATACAAGCCACATTGATCACGTTATTGTTATAGTAGCTAACCTAACCGTTGTTTTAAAACAATAGCATAAAATAGATTATGTCTCTGTAGGTCTGTTCGTTTGTCTGCAGGTAGTACTAAACAGTCCTATACGATTACGCTGTCCATAAACGTACATTTTTTGCATTTAATTGCAGATAAGTTTAATACAAACGAACAAATCTAAAATGATATTGATTGTCTTCATACCTATTCTACTTCATTTAGTTCATTTATAAAAATGGCTTTCTCAAGAGGACAGCGTATTGCTTTGCTGGCAATTAATCAAAACTCACAAGAAGCTGAAGTCGTCAAAAACACTAAAAGTATATCACATATTGAAAATTTTAGTAATTCAGCAAACCATTTAGAACAAATCTTTGTTAGAAGCAAACCTGAAACATACCTGAATATTGTTTCAAACACTTCAGATATTAACATTAATAATTCGCTTAATTATTCCAAATTAGTAAGCTTTGGTGATGAACCCAAAAACAGGCAATGCTTATCAGTTGCCGCATTACTTGATCTTGATAATATTCCAATAGTTCTGGTAGACCATGAAAACATCACAAGTAGTGTTACCGAAGAATTAGTTCTTCATGAGCAAGATTTCGAAAACTTGTTAGATTATCCTTTTACTTCTACTTTAAAGCAAATTGAAACCGATAATCATGAGACTGTGAAACATTGTCAAAGAATTCTAGTAGATTATTCGTCTACTTCAGAATCTGATCACTACGAGGCAGAAAGTTCGCAGAAGAATAAGAAATTTAAAAGATTTGATTCCGATTATTCTTTTCACGAAGACAAAGATTCTAATTTTTTCTATTTAACTCCAGATTCTGAAGACACTGATGAAATACCTATAAGTAATGTTGGAGAATCGGGCTTAAGGAAACCCAAGAAAATTTGTATAAAGCAAGTTCGAAGACCTGAAAAGGCTTTTGGTGTTACAAAATCAGTTCAGGAAAATCCATGCAAAAACAAAGCTTGCCAGAATTCCTGTACAAAAAAATTTACAGACAACAACGTCACGACATTTTTGAGTTCTATTGGGCTTGGGAAGTCGTCAAAGGCAGAGAGACTGGCTTTTATCTTGCATAAAGAAGATTAGAATAAAACGAAGGCGGTCTAATGTTGAAAATAGTAGAAGAGATAGAACCTTTAAGTATATTATACCGTGGGGCGAAGAACAAGCTGAAATCTGTCAACAATTTTTTTTAACAACGTTATGCATATTCCCAATGACATTAAGATACACAAAGAACAATGCAGATAGTGAAAGATTTGCCAAAGCTGATTTCATGAGCCATCTCATAAAACAAAAATCGTGTACATGAGTTTATTCAAAAGTTACCCGCAGTTCCATCTCATCGTTGTAGACCTAATACGACTAAAAAATATCTTAATGCCGAACTGAGGAACGTATCTTTCTTGTATAGAATTTTTGTAAAAGATCAATTACAAATTCATAAAATAAGAACTAACGTTTCCTTAAAAGTACCTATTTAGAAAAATTTTTAACAATGATTTTAATCTAGGTTTTCATCTTCCAAAAAAAGATAAGTGTACGGTTTGCAAAACAAAAAAAGACAAGAATATGAAATTTTCGGAACAGAAAGAAAAATGGTTTGAAAATTATATAAAAGATAAAGAAGAGAGCAAAAGACCTTTTCTTACTGATTTCCAAAGAAGACACCGTTTTTGTGTGCGCCAGCTTTGATCAGAAAGTTTTGAATATACCTCACGGCGATAACATGCTTTTATACTACTAATATTCCATTTACAACGAAACCGTCTATGAAAGTGGAACTAGAGACGCTTTTCGTTATTTATGGGGCGAAACTAACGGAAACCGTGGCTCTAATGAGATCTGCACAATTGTTAATAAGTATTTAGAGCAAGTGGAACAGCGAGGAAATGTAAAAACTGTTGCACTTTATTGCGACAGCTGTGCAGGTCAAAACAAGAACAAGCGATGTTGACTATGTTACACATGTTTTAAAAGTTTCCAAAAATATTCGCCACATAAAAATTGTCTTTCTTCTTTCAGAGCATACTTATATGCCTGTAGATGCAGTGCATGCTACCATAGAGAGATTTATAAGCAAACGTATTGTTTGGCCCACATTAATTGCAAATGCCAGAGTTAATCCAAAACCTTTTGAGGTGACAAATTTGGGGGCATTCAGACTTTGTCTGTTAGAAAACGAACCTACGTAATATATTGCCAAATAATATTAATAAATCAGAGGATGGAAGAAAATTCTAATCAGTCAACTCAGAATTGCTTATTTCATAAAAGGCGAAGACCATATTAAACTTAAATATTCGTATTCAGACCTTGCCGAAGAATTTATTTGCCAATTTCTGGATCATGTACGTTATTGCTTAATTCAAAAAAAGTAAATCTGTTATTTATGTTTTTAGATAAGAGATCCAAGATCCAAAGCAGCACCAAAAAAATCAACATTCTCTACCTATCACCTTTGAAATTTCCAGTCAACAATACAAGTAATCTAATGGAACTGTTTAAAAAGCATATAATACCGCTACCATTTATAGACGAATACAAAACTTTTGGTGACAGCAATGATGTCCCGGATACTTTGACAGAAACTGACGAGGAAGACGAAATAGAAACAGAAAATTAATAATTCTACTATTTTTGTTTACGTTGCACTTGTATTATCGTTACAGACTTAGATTTTTATGTTTTATATTTCTCATTCGAATAAAATCGTTAAAATTAACGCTTACGCTTTTATTTACTTTAGTACATGACAGTCCCGGTACTGACAAAAAATCTTATGTATAAACGGTTATCATTGCTCGCGAGTGATAACTGGCGACCTTTATACGGTCGTAAAATTTATCGCGTAAAGAAATGTTTTCACAACAAGCTGTACCACAATCGCAAAATGAAGCGATATTAATGCACCAAAATAATGCATTATTCCAAGAAAATTATCAACGTTCGCAAAACGAACAACAACTTTACAACAGCTGGAAATTATCGGAGAACGAAAAGGTAAGTGCCGTTAACAGGGCCGAACAACTCCAAATTCAATTAAACAAAATACATAAAATGTATGAAGAAATGAGCAAAAAATACTCAGAGTTAGAAAAAACAATATTGCCTAACAACGTTAAACAAGGGAGAAACAAAATGAATATTGCACCGATGAAGAGGAATTAGCTCGTGAGACAGAGTGGATTCGTGTGAAAAATAGGAAGAAAAGAAAAATGAATACTTCGCTTACCCCACCACACAACAAAAACAAGAACAAGGTAATAACACTAATGATGTAAAAGCTAAAAAACGAAAGCACCCCACCTATCATAGTGGATGACATTAAGAACTTTAACGAACTTCATGATATGGTGAATCAGATTCCCAATGCACAAATTAAAGTCATTAATGATAAAAATATTAAAATAAATGTACAGGATGACATTGATTTTAAAACGCTTTCTGCAGCATTAAACAAAGAGGAATACTACTGGCATTCTTATGAGAATAAGCAGAACCGACCAATTAAAGTTATGGCCAATAGGCTGCACCATTCCATAAAACCAGAACACATTGTCCAGGAAATGAGAAAACGTGGATATAAACTTCTTGAAGCTACCCCCAAACTAAAATATAAGAGCAAACAACCGTTAAATATGTTTATGCTTTCATTTAGACATGACGAAAGTGTTGATAAAATATACAGAATTACCGATCCGAGTAGAAATTTTGCCACTAAGGAAATTGAGACTTGTACCGCAATGTAAAAAGTGTCAAGCATATGGCCATACGCAAAAATTTTGTAACAAAGAACCACGTTGCGTTAGATGTACTGGTAAACATCTAACAGTGGACTGTGATAAACCTAAAACTGCTCAGCCTAAGTGTGTACACTGTGGTGAGGGGCATCCAGCAAATTACAGGGGATGCACTGTAGCAAAAGAAATACAAAAAATAAAGGACAAACGTGGTAAAAAGACTGTTTTGCCCACACAACCTCAAAGAATTAACCAACAGACGGGAGCAGCCAAAGCGAAAGAAGGAAAATTACATATAGCCAAGTTGTTTCTGAGAATATAGAAACTAAAACTAGTAACAAAGTACAAAGCACATCTATTGAGCAGACTCTCCAACAAATTTTGGAGAAACTAAATAAAATGGATGAGCGTATATTAAGGTTAGAATATAGCGCTAAAGGAGCTATTCCTAAGAAACTTAATGTCAACTAGTTTAAGAATCATGGAATGGAATGCCAATGGGCTGTTGAAACATAAACAAGAATTGCAACTAGTCCTCGACATAGAAAACATCGATATATGTCTCATTTCTGAGACACATTTTACCAGAGAATCTTTTATTAGATTTAAGGGATATAAAGTGTATCATACTTTACATCCTGCAAACGCAGCCAAAGGAGGTAGTGCAGTTATAATAAAGGAAACAATTAAGCACCACCAAGAAATAGGATATAAAGCAGAAGAATTCCAAGCTACTGCCGTTAATGTTAAAAACTAGGACATATGAGTTTGTAGTTGCAGCAGTATATTGTCCTCCAAGGCATGCGCTAAAAAAGATCAGTACCTCGACTTCTTGAATAGCCATGGTCAAAGATTCATCATAGGAGGTGACTATAATGCTAAAAATACCTATTGGGGATCCAGGTTAACAAATACGAAGGGAAAAGAACTCCTGGAAGCAGTTAAACAGTTAAAATGCGAGGTATTGTCCACTGGAAAGCCGACATACTGGCCTACAGATTCACAGAAAATCCCAGACTTGATTGATTTCTTTATTATTCAAAATCTATCTCTAAACTATATACACGTTGAAGAGGCATGGGACATGAACTCTGATCATTCCCCTATTCTTCTCACATTCAATGATAGCATTATGCATAAAGAGTTTCCTCCTAGATTAGTTAATAAATTAACTGATTGGTGTAGCTTTAAACTCCAACTTGAAGAAAATATTAGTTTACTAACACCATTAAGAAATGAAGAACAACTTGATATTGAAGCTAAAAATTTTGTCAAGAACATACAAAAAGCTGCATGGGATAATACCCTACCATCACCACAAAGACCAAAGGTAACAAATATCCAAGAAATATAAAAGAGCTTGTCTTTGAAAAGAGAAGACTCAGAAGAATCTGGCATCAATCTCGAGCTCCAATAGACAAGACTAGATTGAATAATGCTACCCAGCAACTTAAAAGAGAAATTCGAAGATTTAAAAATGAAACAATCAGTGAATACTTAAATGAACTAACAAATGACAATAAAACTGATTATTCGCTCTGGAGAGCTACGAAAAGGTTAAAAAGACCGATCCCGCAGAATCCACCAATAAGGAATACAGATGGGAGTTGGGCAAAAGCAACCACCAGAAAGCTATTAGATTCGCTGAACACCTTGCAAGCACATTTCAACCAAATGAAGGTGAAGGCACATTAGATTGGGACAACCTTAACCAAGAAGAAAGTGAAATCAGACTCACAACTCCAAAAGAAGTTACAGCTGAAATTAAAAGTATTAATTCAAACAAAGCTCCAGGTTTTGATTTAATTACTGGGGAAATTCTTAAAAACTTTCAAGGAAAGCTATAGTCAAACTTACCTACCTTATCAATGCCTCATTTAGACTAAGATATGTACCTCAGATATGGAAGGTAGCTGAGATAATGATGATCCCTAAACCTGGAAAACCACCTAACGAAGTTTCATCTTACAGGCCCATTTCCTTATTACCTGTAATTTCAAAATTGTACGAAAAGCTACTTCTTAAAAGGCTGACACCAATCATAGACGAGAGAAACCTAATCCCAGTACATCAGTTTGGTTTTAGAAAACGCCACTCCACTATAGATCAAGTCCACAGAATAACAGACACAATTGAAAGATCGCTAGAGGAAAGAAAAGTTTGCTCTACTATCTTCCTTGATGTAGCGCAGGCTTTCGATAAAGTTTGGCACGAGGGACTTAAGTATAAACTAAAAAAATTTTACCCAGATCATATGCGCAGTTATTGGAATCATATATTTCAGATAGAGCTTTTAGAATTAAGCAAGAGGATGCCTACTCTCCAACAAAGGAAATTAAAGCAGGAGTGCCACAGGGCAGTGTATTAGGACCTTTGCTTTATCTCCTTTACACTAGTGATATTCCTGATTTAAGGTACGACACGATAGCTACCTTTGCAGATGACACGGCCATCTTAGCTGTAGGCAAAGACCACGAAGAAGCAGCAAGAAATCTGCAAATATCTGTTAATAAGATAAACGACTGGACTAAACGCTGGCGAGTTAAATTGAATGAAACCAAATCGGTTCATGTCAATTTTACAAATAAACATAATCAACATATCCCAATTAGTTTAAATGGTACACAAATACCATATGCTAACACAGCCAAATACCTAGGTATTACGTTGGACGCTAAGCTACGCTGGAAAGCCCACGTAAAAAAAACGTGAAGAACTTGGACTCAAGTACAGCAAAATGTATTGGCTGTTGGGTAGACATTCACCTCCATTTCAACAAAATACTATTGTATAAACAGATCCTTAAGCCCATATGGACATATGGCATACAACTGTGGGGTTGTGCCAGAAAGACCAATATTGACATCATTCAGCGCTTCCAGAATAAAGTACTGAGAAATATTGTTAATGCTCCTTGGTACTTTAGAGACCTGGAAATGGATACAGTTAGCGAGACTATTATAAAATACGCCAGAAGTCATGAACAGCGACTTCTTCATCATGTGAACGTAGAGGCTATCCAGCTCCTCGACAATGCGTTGTTGGTTAGACGGCTCAAGAGGACTAAACCTTTCGAGTTAGTTTAAGTGTTAGTTAAAAAGCAGAGTAAAGTGCTGATAGTGTACACGTCCAATAAGTGTAATTAAGTAATCAGAGTCTTCGAACTGCTAATGAGTAGATTCCTAGTTCTAAGTTGTAGTAGTAATTTAAGTCTGAATAAAATTACTTATTGATCAACCTGTGATCAGATTGTAATGAAATAAATAGCCTCAGGGATATTTTAAAAAAAAAAAAAATATCTTAAGCTACAAATTCTAATTGAAATTATTCCGACAAAACAACGAGTAGCAAAATTTACTTATAATACACGTTTTTAGTGGTAGTATCTTCAGAAATAACATTTGTATTAAAAAATGTTGATTCCTGTAAAATTAGAAATTTGTCGCTTACGATGTTTTGTCAAAAACCCATCGATATTTCCTTCAGAAGTACACTAACTTTTCTGGTAGCACACTAAATGTCAGTTTTAACATTGATGGACTTCCACTTTTTCAAATTTGCAATTCTGGCCTATTTTGGGAAAAATTGCAGGGTTTACGAGTAGTCTTTTTGTAATTAGAGTTTATTGTGGCAATTCAAAACGATCACCATTGAATCTTTATTTACAAGATTTTATTCACAAATTGTCTAACTTATTAAACAATGGATTTGAATTTTCTAAGAAAACATATTTAGTAGGTGTTCACAGTTTTATATGTGATGCGCCAGCTAGGGCTTACCTAAAGTGCATAAAGACACACAACGAATACTCTTGTTGTGAGAGATGTTCAGAACCTGGCGAGTATATCAATAATCGAACGGTTTTGGCTTGAAAACAGTGATATTTTGAGAGTTGGCAGAAAGTTTTCCACGCGTGAGTCTCTGTTTGTGTATCCATTAGAATCAGAACAAATGGACATTTATCTCGTGTCTAACTTAACTGATCAATATGAAATATAGCACAGTAAAGATATTCTTGCAAAATGTCTTGTTTTTTCATACAAGAATGTCTATGCATCTTTGCCATTGATACATTGCACATCCACCATAGATTCTCTTTAAATTTGTATATATGTATATTTTTAAGAAATACAAACGTTCATTTTTTATACTATAAACTCTGTGTTATTTTTAATATTAAGTATAAATATACATATCATGAAAAAACACTTTTCTGTAATATATGTGATTAAATACTTAAGGAAAAGTTTTTGTATGATAGATTTAGTTTAGTTAGTTATTGATTAAATTTACTTGCATCAAAAATGAAGTTGAATAGGTTTTATATCCAAATAAATCTTATTTTTGAAAAATATTTGTCTTATTTTTTTAGTAATATTAACGACTAGAAAATATCCATGACGCCCATAAAGCGGTAGTATGACGTCATTAGTCGACCATGGTGCATCATTAATAACGACTATATTACGTAAAAAAATGACGTTAGTGGGCCAACATTTTTACTTTCTCCTAAGTGTTTGTACATGTGAGTTTTCAAGTTCCCTCTTTGACTACAGCAAAAATCACAAACATTACACTTGAATGGTTTTTCTTTGGCGTGCATGCTAATGTGCCGAAGCCAATGACTTGTTGTGAAACACCTGTAGTTGCACTTATCACATCTGAAAAGTCGCTCTGCTGAGTGTTTGTACATGTGGATTTTCAAGTCTCCTGCTCGACTATAGCAAAATCACAAAACATCACACTTAAATGGTTTTTCTTTAGTGTGCATTTTATTGTGCGAATCAAAGCACCTTACGTGTAACACCTGTAGTTGCACTTATCACATCTGAAAAGTCGCTCTGCTGAGTGTTTGTACATGTGGATTTTCAAGTCTCCTGCTCGACTATAGCAAAAATCACAAAACATCACACTTAAATGGTTTTTCTTTAGTGTGCATTTTATTGTGCGAAATCAAAGCACCTTACGTGTAACACCTGTAGTCGCACTTATCACAGCTGAAAGGCCTTTTTCGTGAGTGTTTGTACATGTGGGTTTTCAAGTTCCTCTTTGACTACAGCAAAATTCACAAGCATTACACTTGAATGGCTTTTCTTTGGTGTGCATTGTATTGTGCCGAACCAATCACTTGTTGTGAAACACCTGTAGTCGCACTTATCACATTTGAATAGTCGCTCTCCTGAGTGTTTGTACATGTGGGTTTTCAATTCTTCTAATTGATTACTGCCATAATTGCAAATATTGCACTTAAACGGTTTTTTTAGTGTGAATTAAATTAGTAAATTCTTCCACGCATGTAAATATGTCCGTTAAATAACACACACTCTTCTTTAACAATGTCTTCATTTTCATTTTTATTCTCAATTTCAACAGACTCTTCACCGATGTTTTTCAAATAATTTTCCTCATTATCAAATAAAATGTTTTCGTTTTGCATTAATGCTGGGTGTTCTTCATCAAGCTTGAGCTTGCATTCGTTGCACGCAAGTGAGTTTTCATCGATGCTCAATTCCTACAATGTAAATCAAGTGTATAAATAATTCAGTAAGATATAGAATACATACTGCTTTAATGGAAAACGTCGTCAACGTTTGAAGTTGCATTGAATCATAGCATAGGAACATAGTAGCCCTTCTTCTTTTATATTTTCAAAAGAAATTTGATATCCTATTGTGGTATCCGCCATTATTAATGCACTAATTATTTATCAAACAATATTAATGTTATGAAGAGATAATCAAATCTGTTTTGTATTCAAATTTCGTAGTGATTGTTGTACCTGCAAATATATACACTGCGCTCATTAATGTTTAAGCCGAGGTCAAACAAAAGACGAATTATTTCAAATTTTATGTTCGTAAAAAAACATTCCCCTATACTGACGGACTTTGTGGTTCTTAAATATATTATTTTTTCGTCTTAGTTTTGTTACTGTTTTCGGTTAGTATTGTGAAAGATCAGTTCTTTTAAGAACTTCGAAATAAATTTAAGGGTACTAGCTAGGTAACAATAGAAAAATTGTCAATTATTAATTTACATGTAATTTTAGGTTATTGTACTTTTTACCAACGAACATGGTACTTTTATACTAATCGCCTATTATCATTCTGCAAATTTAACCGCTGAAGGAATTTGGCTTTACGATTTAGAATTCACAGGATTTAATGTGGACATCCAGTGGATATTCAAATGTCCATGCTCAGATGGCCAATGGATGTTCAGTAAATGTACTTGAGCTGTCTGGGTATTGTCGTATCCGTAAAGTTGTTCGAAAGAAATTTGTTAGAATAGAAATTTGTTCAAATAGACAAATTCCTTGTAATACTATTTTAAAAGAGCACAAAATAATAATTATTATTACTTTTATTAAATAGTCGAGATAATTATGCAAAATACACTGATAATATACGTAAATGTTAACCATAAACAAATCTGTTGATTACATAAGATAATGCAAATTCAAATGCATATATTATCTTAACTTTTTGGAAATAAGTGTATGTTTTAACAATTTTTGGAGAAATTGCATGTTTATTTATTGTGTATTTCCAAAAAACTATCAAGCATTGCTAATAAAAACGTTCGATTACTTTTAAACTATAATGTGAGAGTCATCGTCTACTCTAGAGGACATTCCTGAAATTATTACGTTCTAAATACTTCTGCAGGTAAGCAAATTTGGAAAGAAAGAAAAAAATTTTTAACGTGATCCTACTTAAGTAAATTATCAAAAGAATGCTGATAAAAATGTACTACTACGACTAAGCAAACGAATATGTATTTTAGGATATTTACTTTAGAAATACTTAACCCTCCAGATCTTATCAGCTTTAGAGTATTACCTTTCGAATATTATGTTATTCAAACAAAATTACTATCGAATATGTATCCGTTCGAACAAATTCCTTTCGAAGAATATGGTTTCGAACAAATTTCCGATGGACAAATGTTCATCGAACAAATTTCATGTAACCGGGTATTGTTGATCTAGGTGCTAAATTAATCACTTTTGTGCATACATGATACAAGAAAATATAATTTTTATCTCGTTTCCACATACCCTTGAGGTAGAATTAATCGGTGCGTTTTTTGTGAAACGGCCATTTTGCACTCGCTTCGTATCAGTTCAGGTAAATCGAAAACGTCATTGGTGTATAGAAATCAGTGCCGGAATACGACAGTTTTAGAGTAATTTTGAAAAGAATTGAACTGAATAGTGCATTTTGTGTAAAAATTTAAAAATGATATATAAAAGGTGAATCACAGAAGAAACTGATATCGCTGTACAATAAACGACTTCTCATATAAACAATTTAACCTTACGCCACAGAATATGGTGCTTGAGCTGTTCGGTCGCATAGTGGTCGCCACGGCGTTTCAAGGACATCTACGTCAGACAACAAGTTGCTCAGATGTTTAAAAACGCGGTTATTATTTATTTTGTAACGGTAGCACAGAAAAATAAACTATACAGAAACTCCACTCGCAGATGATTTTTGTCATTTCATCAAACTCGCGCATCACACCACGCACATTAGAAATATGGCCGAAATAAACGTCTTTGTGTTTGAGCCGAACCAAATTTGTTTATTAGTTAGTCTACAGTATAGTTTTTTGTTAACTATTCATTGCCTGTATTGAATTTATAAGAATCTTAACTTAATTATTATGTACGTAAGTACATCTCGCAACCCTCAAGCAAGTAAAACGTCATGTTATTTGAAGGTAGTGGGAGAATTGTGTAAACAATTACAACTTTTTTAAATATACAAGTTCAGGTAATACAGTAATTAGATAATATTTTATTTTATTATATTTAATTGCATTCTTATAAGCAATACATTGTCATTTATTGTGCAAATGCAACCCTGAACACCTAAACTTTCTTCTCAATCTACGGTGGTCATTACCGACCAGAAGCCTATTGGATACTTCTGGAAAGAAAACATCTACTCTTAAGATAACAATATATAATACTAATTATTAATTTATTATTATTAAAATCAGGATGTTAATTATTGTATAATACCTGTTGGTTCTTAATATTATAAACTTTATCTTCTACTCCATAATGTTATATATCTAGATGAACCGTATTTCATGCTTGCTTCCTCTATATTCAAGGAGGCGGCAACGTGAGATACTATTTTCAACCAATGTTGCGGAACTAGTTAGAATTTGAAAGTATTTGTGAGAAGGAACATAATGGAAAACGTATTTTATCTTTATCCTCATTTTTTTCTATTAACCATAAATCGTGCAATGCAAGCCGCCAATTTTACCATCCTGCTCTATTTTGTGATGGGTTAGGAACAATATTGATATATATTTTCGAAAAAGGACATCGAGACTGTTAATTGTTATGTAACAACATTTTGCTATGAAGTAATGGTCTCTTGAACTGATTAGTATTAGTAGTTTAAATAATAAGCAAATGGTAAAGACGAACTTATGGCAATATAAATTACATCAATATCAATACCTCAATAAGAGATACATCCAGCAATACCATACCATATACAAAAAAAAAATTTAATATATATATATTATCAGAAAATCCTTCTACCTTTCGGTGTCGGATTGTACAATTATTTACATTTTATTAGATTAATTTCTATTCTACGTTTATAAATTTCTTCCATTCCTTCTTGTTGTATGCCATCTCTTCTGCTTCTCTCCATGTTTTCCTTTTTCTTCTAGTATTCTTCCTACTTCCCCATTCCATGTTTTTTCTTGGTCTTCCTCTTTTCTATTTTTCATTATTCTTGTCTTCCAAATTTGTTTTACTGGTGTTTTGTCGTTGATTCTGACTAGGTGACCCCACCACGACAGTTGCTTCTTCTCTATGTGTGTTAGTATGCTTTCTACCTCCAGTTCCTTTCTTATGTCTGTGTTTCTTATTCTATCTCTTCTCGTTATACCTTTTATTTTCGTAAGTATCTCATTTCGGTTGCTTGTATTTTGCTTTTCTCTTGCTCTGTGAGTACCCATGACTCGCTGCCGTAAGTTAGTATTGGTCTATAAATGGTTTTAAATATTTTTGTTTTGGTTTCGATCGATACTTCTCTCTTATTTAAAATTTTGTTTTTAGTGCGTAAAACAACCCATTTGCCTTCTTAATTCTATTATTAATATTTGCTTCCTGTGATCCTTTCTCGTCCAGAATTTCTCCAAGATATTGAAAGTGATCCACTTGTTCAATTCTTTCTCCGTCAATCTCTATCTTCGTTTTCACATTTTCTTCTCCAATTACCATTACTTTTGTTTTACTTTTATTAACCTTCATTCTGTTCTCTTTCAAAACTGAATTCCATATATTTAAATTTGTTTGTAAATTTTTTTCATTTTCCGCAATCAGTACCACATCATCCGCGTATAATCCTTCAGATACATTAATTCTTTGTAAATTCAGATATCCAATTGTCATCTTTTTGTTTTCTTTTTACAATTTTTAATTATTTCATCCATGAATAGTATAAAAAGCAGTGGGCTTAGACTACCCCCTTGTCTTAATCCCATATTTGTTCTAAACGTTTCCGATATTTTGTTGTCCCTTATAATTGCGTTCCGGTTATGTTTGTATATTGCTTGAGTTAGTCTTATAAGTTTTGTATTTACATGTCTTTCTTTCATTAGTCTCCATATTGCGTTTCTGGGTACCGAATCGAATGCTTTTTCTAAATCCAAGAATGCCAAATAAATCATCCGTTTTTTTTCGTGCTTTTTCGGTGATTTGTTTTATTGTGAATATGTGATCCTGTGCGCTTCGTCCTCGTCT
Organism: Abscondita cerata; assembly: GCA_030710515.1. Classification (NCBI taxonomy): domain Eukaryota; kingdom Metazoa; phylum Arthropoda; class Insecta; order Coleoptera; family Lampyridae; genus Abscondita; species Abscondita cerata. The sequence continues at coordinate 27,922 of JALBCR010000482.1, forward strand.
GAATCCACTTTGTTCTTCTTCCATTGTCTCTTCGATTACCTTCCTGATTCTTTTTTCTATTATTTTTCTAAAATTTTCATACATATATTGAGTAAAGTTATTCCTCTATAGTTATTACATTCTTTTACATCTCCCTTTTGTGTATTGGTACGATTAGCGATGTAGTCCACTCCACTGGTATTTCTTCTTCTCTCCACACTGTGTTGTATATGCTTAATAGTGCATCTCTTCCCCGTTGTCCTATATTCTTTATCATTTCTGCCGTTATTCTGTCGCATCCAGGGGCTTTCCCGTATTTTAGCTCTTTATTACTTCTTCAAGTTCTTCCATTCTTATTGGTTGTTCTTCTGTTTCTCTTTCTAGCTTGTCGATTTTCATTTCTTTTCTATTTGTGTATTATTTAGTAATTCTTCAAAATGTTCTTTCCATCTTTCCATTATCTTTTCGTCTTCTGTTATAATTTTTCCGCCTTTGCTTTTTATTGTTTTTGTGTTCAGTGCGTTCTCTTTTCTTAACGATTTCAATGTTTTATAAAAGAGTTTTGGTTTTCTTTTGAGTCTTTTTCCATTTTTCTCCAAATGTTTTCCATTGCTCTTGTTTCGCGATTTTGATCATTTGTTTAGTCGTTTCTCGTTCTTTCTTGTATCTTCTGTATTTTTCTCCTGTCTTGTCCGATAAGTAACTTCTCCATGTTTCTTTCTTTTTCTTAATTTGTGTCTTAATTTCTTCTGTCCACCATGATGTTTGTTTTTTGTTATTTATTTTCCGTGCTATCCCGCATATTTCTTCGGCTGTAGTTATTATTATGTTTTGCAGTATTCCCAACTGTTTTCCACGTTTCTTTCTTTAATTTCCTTTTCATATCCTTCAAGTTTCTTGCTTATAGTTTCTTCATATTTATCGGCTACTTCCCTATCTCTTAGTTTATAATGTTTGATTGATTCAAACTGTACCAATTCGTTATTTTCTTTATTAGCCTTCTGTTTCTTCTCTTGTATACTTTCTCTAATTTTAGCCACTACCATATAGTGATCGCTGCCAATTTCTGAACCTCTTTTCACTCTAGAATCCATTATCATCCTTCGATTTTTCTTTCTATTAGTATGTAGTCAATTAATGATTTTTCGTTTCTGCTTCTCATCTCTCTTGTAAATTTGTGAATTTCTTTATGTGCAAATAATGTATTTGATATTATTAAATCATTTACAATGCAAAAGTCTAACATTCTTCTTCCGTTATTGTTTCTATTTACTTCTCCATACTTTCCCAGTACCGCTTTATATTTCTCATCGGTTTTACCCACTCTGCTATTAAAGTCTCCTATAATATATAATTTTCCCTTTGCTTGTCCTATTATTTCTGTTAGATCGTTCCAGAATTTATCTTTGTTCTCTTTCTTGTCGTCTTCATTTGGTCCGTATATCACCACTACTGTCTTGTTAATCTTTGTTACGTTTTCTAAGAATTCTACTGACAATATGCGCTCATTATACGCTTCCCAGTTTTTAATTTGATCATCTAATTCTTTCCTAATTATGCATCCTACTCCTGCTGCTGCTCTTGTTTCTTTTCTACTCCGCTGTGTATTATTATATTGCCGTTTTAAGTTTTCCTAAGCCTTTTCCCTTTTCTTTGTTTCCGTCATTCCTAATATATCTACCCCCGTTTTTCGAATTCTTCCTCTAATTCTATTTCTTTTCCATTTATGCTATTAATATTCCATGTTGCTATTTTCCATATTTTACCCTCTAGTTTGTTAATTTGCATATTATTGTTCGTTGCCGTGTCCGTTTCCGAATTACCCACCCATTTGTTTTCCTCTGTTAGTTTTTGCTGCTAAATTCCCTTCCTTCGTTGCTTCGTATTTTATTCCATTTATCGTTAGAGTTTTATAGCCTATTTTACAGTATTTCCCTTTTCCTTCTCTTCTCTTGCCTTTTTCTGATTACCGCCTGGATCTGCTGTTCCTTTTTGTTAAATCGCTGTCTATGAAAATCGGTTTTTCCCTTAATTTGTATTTATTTTTAAAACTAATAGTTTGTCTTTAAACGACCCCATTTTCGCTACCACTATGCTTTTTCTCCTTCTTTCCTTATAGGTAATGCATTATCTATCTTTACTTTTACGCCTATGTACGATTCTAGAACCTGTTCTAAATGCTGATTTAGTCCTTCTTCTTTCCATTCGACATTTTTAATAACTATATTATCCTTTCGGGCTTCTCTATCTTTTTCTCTAAACTTTCTTCGATTTCTAGAATCCGTTCTTTTAACATTTTCTTTCTGCATCCCATTGTTTTTCTTTATGACTCATTTCTTGTTTTAGGTCTCTTACTTCCTCTCTTAACTTAGTAATCTCATTTTTAAACTCTTCTCTCATCTCCTGAACATCTTTTCTCAGTTTTTAGAACTGAAATTTAATAACATTTAAATTTTTTATTTTTTTAACTTTAAAAAATCATAATTAACAAAATAAAAACGTTTATGCTGTAATATAATTTAGCAAAAATGTATAGCAATTATTTAAACATTTATTGCGTTTTTAATAAATACGAAAAAACCAATAAAATTGGTTAATTAACAAATTCATAATTTTTTCAATTTCAATTTAATACTATACAAATTTTAACATGTGCTGTCTCTCTTTAGAGTGCATATGGTGAAACGACCACGGAACCTTATTTTAAGCGTTAAATTCAAAATTATAAATAATGGAGCTACAGTTTCGAGAGTTGAGTCGGAAATTTCCCCTCTTTCAGAATATTTTGAAATTTCCGCTGTCTCTTACAGTTGTTGAGTTATTGCCACAATGCTGAGCCGTCTTTTTTTTAGTTTTTGTTAATAACAATTGCAATTTTGTCGGCAGAAAAAATCCTAAAAACGCTTTACTCTGGCATTCCGAATCGAATGAGCTATCGTCCATAATTTTACGACTACCACAACTATTTTTCGCAGAACTTTCTCGACTAGACTATTTAGAATTTATCATAATTAAATGAAGCGTTTACGCACAAGGTTATATTTCGTTTTCGAAGTGTCGGCATACACATAACTGTTCAAAATAACAGACCAAAGTATATCTTTCTGACAAAGCTCAGCTCGTCAGTTTCTCGTTCGGTGATACCACCGTTAGTTTAGTTCTAAATTTGGCACGACTACTTCAAAACGGCGTTTTAAATGCACGCCTTAAATGGTTTTTCTTGAGTGTGTGTTCTATTGTGTTTAATCAAATCACTTTTTGTAACACTTGTACCTCGCACTTACCACAACTGAGTGTTTGTACATGTGGTTTTTCAAGTTTCCTGCTCGACTACAGCAAAATCACAAACATGACACTTAAATAATATTTTGGAGGATATTAAAACAACGATTAAGAAAAGATTGTAATATTATTAAGCTACAGATAAAAATTTTTTTCTTTTGTAGCTAAGTCTTAATAATATATTTTTTATATTTAAACGTTTCTGCAATTTTATTAATTGCTTTTTCAAAAAGTCATGATATTATTAGAATTATATCCAAAAAATAGAGAATTTCAAAACACGTGACCTAAGATGGAGAACTAAGGGCATACAAACATTTAAATTTCAATTTTTAAATTGTTTGTTAACATTTATTACATTATTAACATTTGTAATCACAAATAAAATAGTTTTTTTATATTTTGTACACAATTTGTATACAATTAATTGGATATTTGAGTATAGAAGACCATACTTGCTTTTTTATTTAAAGTAGTTATCCAGGTAAAACTTTTGTACTTACTGTATTTAGATAGCTTTATTTATAACTGCTTAGGCACACATAGAAACATAAAGTTTTCTAATTGAATATTAACTGTAGGTACTAGGTACTAACAAGAATAAATGTAAATAATTCCCTGATCTTATTTTCGTTAAGCAATAGATTTCATAGAAAAATGTAGTTGTGAGTAGAATTTTACAATCTGTTATTAATTTAGAAAAAAGTTGTCACTTAAGATTACCGGGGTTTTAGTGTTTGAAGGTAACGAGTCGACACTTAAATGTCGCAATACTTATTGTTATTAATCATAAATACTTAACATGTAGTAAATAATCCATTCTCTTTTGATTTTAGGAGAAATGTTTTTGACCGATACGATACAAAATAAAATAAGTCTTGTAAATAATGTTGATCTTTGAGTTAAATGAAAATAGTATAAAATTTGATAGAGAAGCATTTCCCCCTGTTACTGCAATGGATATTATAAGTTACTTAGTATTAACACATAGTTTTTACATCCAACAACAAACGAACCATATAAAAAAACTAAGCTGAAGTTACATTGGGATTGGGATGTACACTCTGCGCCAAAAGTAACCTGCCTCATTATACTTCGTTTCAACGAACAACTTAGTGAAATTTACATTAAAATTAGTATTTTAAAACTGAATCACATTGTTTTATTATTGTTTAATCATTTTTATTCGTATTTAACTATTAAAGGTTAATCACAAAGTTCCGTTCGGAACATAACGAAAACAATCGAATTTTTTTTTTTAAATTAAGGACTTGTCGCCGCTAATCTCAAATACCACTTTATAGAGGAGGCTTTCCTCTATTAGGCCTATGTGGTCGTTTTCATAAATTTGCTTTTTTTTAAATTTAATGAGCTTAAAGTTAACGCTGTATTACATATAAAATGATCCAAATAGAAGTTTACATTTAATTTTTTTTGGAAAATTAAGGACTTGACTCTTCTAGTCAGTGCAGCTGAGTGCAAACTGAGTACGAACTGAGTGCATATTTGAATAACAGTGGAACATTAACACTCGACCAGTGTCAGACTGAAAATAAGCAGTGGAACACAAATTTCAAAGTCAGTACAGTATAGTGCGCACTAAGTGCACTCTTAAAGTAGCAGTGGAAAACGCTATTAGTATTCCATCTAGTTTATACACGATGGGTATTTTTCTAATAGTATTATTAATGATTAGTTAATCCTTCTTATGGAGACAGGAAATAAAACTCTTACGCTTTTATCTAACTCGCGACGTTTCGGAACTTTTCATATATTTAAATAATAGTTGTGTTTCTTTATCAGGCGTTGGATAACAGTGGAAAATATTTGTCGTAGTGTTAATGATAATATAATTATTCGTCATTTCTTAAAACTAGTTAATAATAAAATAGACAGTTCACAGAATCATTTTACAAATGATTATTTATTAACTAGTTTTTAAGAAATAACGAATAATTATATTATCATTAACACTACGACAACATTTTCCACTGTTATCCAACGCCTGAGGAAGGAAACACAACTATTTATTTAAATATGAAAAGTTTCCGAAACGTCGCGAATTAGATAAAAACGAAAGAGTTTTATTTCATTCTCCATAAGAAGGATTAACTAATCATTACTAGTTTATAAACTTGTCAAAGTTTTCTAGAAAAAAAAGTATAATGTAATGCGATGAACACTTTTGTACAGCATTTTGATTAAGCAGATTAGATGACAAAAGATGTAAATTATGCCTTCATGTTGATGAAATAGTCCCAATATTTGTTCTCAACCGACCCTATAAATTACAATGCAATAAATTTGTTAGTTTTAGAAATATTTACCAAAAAGGGGGTACCCTGCCGATTAGATGGAATGCTGGTAAAATTGTTATTTAGGGCAAGCTGATATTATTTGTTTATAGTCTTAAGATGTAATTGCTATGATGTCCAGGTAAAATCGCCTTCCTGCTTATGAGTAGCCATGTCGAACAATAGTTGTCCAAGATCAGAAGGATGTTTCGATGACCTAAAATTTCAAAAGAATAAATTATGTGAGCTTGCACAAAACTTATGAACATTAGGGTGTTTTGGGCCAAGGAATCATTATCTATGCTTAAAAGAAATGAATATGATTGCGCCGAATTAAAAATACTAAAAATTGATTACAACTTAACCTCAAAATTATAGGTTAAAGAAAGTGAAATTAACAAGTTATGTGACATTATTGGGTATAAGTACCACATATCATTGTAATTAGGAGAGGATGAGGTGTCGTTTGAGCCTGATTATGATAATGAATATAAAAATAAAATTATAATTAGTTGCAGAAAAGCCCGGCGTTAGAGGCGGGGATAAATTTCAAAAGACGCGCAAATTGATAATGGATCAAAACAGGCTATAAAATATTATAAATAGGGAGTACCTTCAATTTGAGCGCCCTTCTTCGAATAGTCGTAGGCGTGAGTGCACGTAAAGCCAGCGCCGAATTTTATAAAAAAAAATGAGTTAGTGCTTCAAAGTAACATTCCGAAGTTTGAAGAAAGTAAGCTGAAGTAAAGTCGTAGACGTTTTCTCTGATGTGCCGTTCCAGAGATGAGAGCAAATGGTAGCGCGATTAATTAAAGCTGTGTTAGATTGGTGAGCTAAATAAGAAAGAGAAATAAGAGAACGCGAAGTTACGAAAAATAAACTTACCGGAGGAACAGGTGTAGTTAGTATGTGGTGCAACAATAATTTCACAGCCCGTGGGGAAGTCTGGAGAACAATCAAGACATCATCATAATGGCTTCGTAAGCTACAAAGAATCACGACAACAACAACAGAATAGAGCAGGTCGGAGACATACCTAAAATAATTATTGCAGTAGGTAATAAGCTAAACGTACAGTTGCGCATATCCTTCAATTAACGACCCAATATAATCATTTTTTTGAACCATCCTATATACGAAAAAGTATATTTGCAGGTACAACAATCACTACGAAATTTGTTAAAAAACATATTTTATTGAGTACTTGCATTGAAATCAATATTGTTAGATAAATAATTAGTGCATTAATAATGGCAGATACCACAATAGGATGTCAAGTTTGTTTTAAAAATATAAAGAAAGATTCCTACATTCCGTATGCTACGATTCAATGGAACTTCCTACTTTGTTGACGTTTCCCATTAAAGCAGTAAGTATCATATCCTACTGAATTATTTATACACTCAAATTAAATTGTAGAATTGAGCATTGATGAAAACCTACCTGTATGCAACGAATGCAAGCTCAAGCTTGTTGCAGAACAAGGCATTAATGCAAAACTAAAACGTTACACTGGTTGAGACTGTTGAAGTTGAAAAATGAAAATGAGGACATTGTTAAAGAAGAATGTGTGTTATTTAACAATGACATATTCACAGTGTGGATGAATCTACAGCATCAGATATGTTATACTACTGCTATCAATGTAATTATGCTACAAACGAAAAACAAATATTAACCAATCACACATTTACTCATCTATTTAAATGCAGTCTGTGTAGTTATACTACATTTGACCATTCCTTATTGCGGAGCCACAAAAAGGTACACTTTAATGTAACATTGGAAGAAAATGTACTTGAATGTCATGATTGTGGTTATCAGTGTAATAATAAGAGAACTTTGGAGTTTCCTGTGTTAGCCGGTAAGAAACTCTTAAATTGCATCTGTATTCGTGACAAATCCAAAAATTCAAAGAAGGCATTTGTTTAAATGCTCTAAAGGAAAGCTTTTAGTTGTGATATTTGCGACTATAGGTGTTCCACAAAAAGTGGTTTGATTTTGCACATTAAAACACACACTAAAGAAAAACCATTTAAGTGTAATGTTTGTGATTTTGCTGTAGTGGAACAGGAAACTTGAAAATCACATGTACAAACACTCAGGAGAAAGGCCTTTCAGTTGTGATAAGTGCGACTACAGATGTTACACGAAAGGTGCTTTGATTCGACACAATAGAAACACACTAAAGAAAAACCATTTAAGTGTATTGTTTGTGATTTTTGCTGTAGTGAATCAGGAAACTTAAAAACTCACATGTACAAACACTCGGGAGAATGGCCTTTCAATAGGCTATTTGACTAGTTCTGGAAAATATTTGAAATTGTTCACAATTATGTTTTTAGTATACTGTATTAATATTTTTTTGAATATCTGGTTTATTTCCATTGAAAATCAATTTTGAAATTCAAATTGAAAAACTACCGCGAAAAACAAATTTTGGGTAATGGCGGTGGTCACGTGATACGTTACGTCACACGCAAGTAAACAACAACGTCTGTCAACCTCTTTGTGTTTTTGTTTAATTTTATTCAATAAAAATGGTGTATAAGTGGTGTGTAGTGCCGCAATGTACGAATACTTCTATAAGTAGTTCAGAGAAGGTGTTTGTGTCTGTGCCGACAAAAGCAAATAGGCGAAGAAAATGGCTTGAATTAGCACGAAGAGATCCAAAAGTATTGTAGCTCATTCCAATGTTTTTATGTGCGAAGATCATTTTGATGTAAGTAATATTTGTGTATGAACCAAGATGTCTTACTACGGTTAATTTAACAAATATTCATTCATAACAACAGAAACAATATAGAACTTGAATTTTTATGAACATATAACCTCTAATAATGCTCAGTTGCACCAAAGCAACTTAAACTTAAATAATAGGTACTTAAAAACTTATATATAATCGTTAAAATCATAAATACAATTGTTTTTAAGAAGCCATAGCTTAAGTTTAAGTTGTGTTCATGCAACTGGCCATGAACATTCTTCTACTTTTAAACGACTTTATCTTGGGTTGTACCGAAACGACTTAAAGTGCATAGATCCCGCTCAAAGATGCTTGTTTATAGATGGAAAAAGATACAAAAAACTACATGGAGTACAAGATGGGATTCAGTAAGAAAATACTTTTAACAGATGAGGCTGTGCCATCAAAATTTCATTGCCAGAAGGACCGCAGAAAGCGAATGTGTGCTGCTACTTCTCAGAAGTGTTCGTTAAAAGACAAAGGAAGGACATAATCAAAGAATGTGAAGAAGAAATCAGTGTGCAAAGTCAAAATGTTATTGAAACAACTGAAACTACACAAAATATTTGTGAATTGGAGACAGAACCTCAAGGTAATAGAACATAACATGAAATCTACTTTACTTATGTAGTGTTTTATCTTTTCAGAATTATCAAAAACTCGGGAAGTACATACAAACACAGACATTATTATAACTGCTGACAAATCCATTCAAACTGAAAAATCAACAACAGCAATTGTGCATTATAGAAGCAAATCTACACAAACAAGATTACAAGGGAATACTAGGTCGACTTCACCAATGAAAATTTGTACCACGTCGCAATCTACTTCTCCTTTTAAGACTGAAATATTACGTCATCAAACACATCCTAGTATTTCAAAAGCAGTTCGAGAAATGTTTTCAGGACAGTGATGTTTCCTGTTCCACAGAAACGGGAACATGTTCACCACCTTATGTAGTTCCGTCATCTTCATCTACAGTTTCTGACTTTGATGTAACGTATATCACTGAAAATATTGAAAAGTTACAGAGCCTCAAAAATACTATGCGTACAATTCAAAGAAAACCTTTAATGTATCTAGGTATTTCTAAGGAATGCTATTTTTTAATTGACTTGTTACATAAGCACACAAACATAAAAGTGGAATATATTTTGTTGTGTTTAAAGAAAATTAGACTGAATAGTACATTTTCAGAACTGGAAGATAATTTTAGCATATCTTTGTCTTATGCAAGTAAGTTATTTTTACGAAATATTCCAATAATTGCTAGTGCCTTACGTCCCTTTATAGTAACCTTAGACAAATATACATTAAAAAAGAATCTTCCTATTGCATTTAGACACAATTATCATAACGTTAGCTGCATTATAGATTGTTTGGAGATAGATATTCAAAAACCTTCAAAAGCACTTTACCAGGCTTTGACATGGTCCGATTACAAAAAGGGGAATACTGTGAAGTACTTAATATCTTGTACGCCTAATGGATTAGTAAATTATGTTTCTCGTGGGTTTGGAGGTAGAACAAGTGATGTTACAATAGTAGAAAACTGTGATTTTTTAGATGGATTAGAAAATGGTACTTTCATCTTAGCTGACAGAGGCTTCAAGCACATTGAGCAAATACTTAATGTAAGGGGTTTAAAATTATTAAAGCCACCAAGCTTAAAAGCTGGTACAAAAATGTCAAAAGCAGAAGTTCGTCAAACAAAAATAATTGCAAGTTTGCGCATTCACGTTGAACGAGTAATTAGACGTTTAAGAGAATTTTACATGCTAAAACAACATTCTGTTATTAACAGTAACACACTTTGTGTACTAGATCATGTTATAATTATTGCATGCGCTCTTATAAATTTGCATGATTCTCTCATTAAATAATGTTTATGTATTAAATTAGTTATCTGTATTCAAATGATTACCAACTTCATATAGGTATAATTTAGATGTTTTAATTTTTACACGTATGTATAGAACGGAAAAGTTATAAATAATCCGAAAACAATCAGCTGGTCCATATATGTATTAAGCTAAGGTCATTGCACCGTCATCATAGGACAGTTGTTTTTTCCTATTCATTTGAAATAATTTGATGTATATTGCAATAGATTATTGGCGAAATAAACAATAATACATGAACAAAGATTTTATTCTACTATTAACCATTCCTGTGAAATATAATTTAAAATTTTCCTTAAAATAATTGTCTTTTTTTAAAGTGTGAATTAAAAATACAGCGCTGTTTTTCATAATGCATTAAGATTTATACTGATTAAAAACATGCACACGCATACTAATCTTTAAGTTTTTTTTCATGGTTAATCTGAATAAATTAGTATGTAGTGCTACGACATAAAATAGGAAAAATATTCGACTTCCAGAACAAAACCTAATTTTTGCACCAGAGAACTAACATAATCACTATCGTAAGTGACTAAAACGATGTCAACATTTTGGTTTTTTCAAATTCGCTATCGGCTACACAAAAATAACATTTTTCATTCCAGTTGCAAACATTTGCAGTTGTACCTGTGCCTTACATTTGTTTGAAACAACACCATTTTTTATATAATTGTTCTTGAGCTTCACATTAGTTGGGCATTTTATTTCAATAATGGCAGCTTCCAAAATACCATCCGGAGAAGCTGTTATAATGGGATAGTCCTGAGATATAAAAATTCCACAAGAGGAAATTTTCTTTTCAATTTCATAGCTACCACTTTTCGAACAGATAACTCCAAATCCCTACCCCTTTTCATTGCAGCTGTATCAGGAAGCTTTGCACCCATAATTGCAGCTACAAGTGAACCCTCTGGTGTATGGCAAACACTCACTTCATGTGCTTTTGAAGCAGTGATACGACCATACCGCATTTCATGCCAGAGGTTGCTTTTGTTCTGCCCCTTGTTGCTTCCTCAATCATATTCACCACTTTTTATTAAATGTTTTAACCATTTCTTCAACGAGTCTGTCAGGATTTGATTTTATGGCTTGGCATTGATCTATGATAAACAAATGCAATGAATATTGCATAACTCCACAATGTTTAAAATCATGCTGATGTTTCAGAAGTTCACAGTTGGTGACCTTTCTTTTTTTACCTTCTGAAAGAAATTCTGTAAGAAGTGCCGACGAACTTGGCTGGTGTGGTACTTTTTTTTTGCACAACTGTTGCACTGTCGTGTATTTCAAACTTGTTCCTACTTTGGATAAAGTCGGTTTTTTCCAGTAGCACTCGATGGAGGTACATGGAGGTTCTTCGCTACGACGATGGGCCCACATTAAAAATGCAACAGCGTGTTTGCACCCTCCAGCAGAAGCAGGACAATCATGACACTGGCAACTAATTATTTCACCTTCTTCTTCATTTACTATCATTGTCACATTATAGGATTTGTTCCTCACTTTATGCTCAGGGCATATTTTACACTTAACGGTGCAAACATTAGAGACTCGTTGAAGTTGGACATAGCCAATCGCGTCGTCTCCATACGATTCCCTTGCAGACCTGTGCAAAAAAATTTCACATCAATTTTATACTATTGTAGCATAACCTACAAATAACAGTCCAATAATAAGTATTCTGCTTTAATAATTTATTTGAATACAATTTCCAAAAGTTACTTACTTTGCTGTTTTAATGTTTTTCAATTCCGTTGCATGGAAATCAGCATTATTTTTGAAAAAAAGGGCAACCATCGTCGAATCTATGGAAGGTAGGTTGCTATTATCTGCTTGCACAAAATGTTCCTCCATTTTCAGGACACAATTAAAAATCTGAACTATTAGTTATTAAATTTGTAACACAATATATTATTTTAAAAGTAACCGGGTATTAATCTAGTCTAGATGATCGAGAATAATAAATTTCCCACTAGTAGTACCAGTACTCTTATGCAACTAGTACTCTATTTACTTGCGTGTGACGTCACCAGCGTCAGAACCAATCACAGGGCGTTTCAATCGATTAGCATATTTCAAAATATAGCGTACTTTTAATCGCGTTTATTATGGAATATAAACATATTTGCAACATAAATGAAAAAAATATCACTTTTAGTTTGATTATTAAATAGATTGAACACAATTTGTACAATATTTTTAATGTTGTCAAATACCCTATTGTGATAAGTGCGACTACAGGTTTTTTTTTTTTTTTTTTTTAAATATCCCTGAGGCTATTTATTTCATTACAATCTGATCACAGGTTGATCAATAAGTAATTTTATTCAGACTTAAATTACTACTACAACTTAGAACTAGGAATCTACTCATTAGCAGTTCGAAGACTCTGATTACTTAATTACACTTATTGGACGTGTACACTATCAGCACTTTACTCTGCTTTTTAACTAACACTTAAACTAACTCGAAAGGTTTAGTCCTCTTGAGCCGTCTAACCAACAACGCATTGTCGAGGAGCTGGATAGCCTCTACGTTCACATGATGAAGAAGTCGCTGTTCATGACTTCTGGCGTATTTTATAATAGTCTCGCTAACTGTATCCATTTCCAGGTCTCTATGGAGGTCACAGTTTCTAAAGTACCAAGGAGCATTAACAATATTTCTCAGTACTTTATTCTGGAAGCGCTGAATGATGTCAATATTGGTCTTTCTGGCACAACCCCACAGTTGTATGCCATATGTCCATATGGGCTTAAGGATCTGTTTATACAATAGTATTTTGTTGAAAATGGACAGGGTGGAATGTCTACCCAACAGCCAATACATTTTGCTGTACTTGAGTCCAAGTTCTTCACGTTTTTTTACGTGGGCTTTCCAGCGTAGCTTAGCGTCCAACGTAATACCTAGGTATTTGGCTGTGTTAGCATATGGTATTTGTGTACCATTTAAACTAATTGGGATATGTTGATTATGTTTATTTGTAAAATTGACATGAACCGATTTGGTTTCATTCAATTTAACTCGCCAGCGTTTAGTCCAGTCGTTTATCTTATTAACAGATATTTGCAGATTTCTTGCTGCTTCTTCGTGGTCTTTGCCTACAGCTAAGATGGCCGTGTCATCTGCAAAGGTAGCTATCGTGTCGTACCTTAAATCAGGAATATCACTAGTGTAAAGGAGATAAAGCAAAGGTCCTAATACACTGCCCTGTGGCACTCCTGCTTTAATTTCCTTTGTTGGAGAGTAGGCATCCTCTTGCTTAATTCTAAAAGCTCTATCTGAAATATATGATTCCAATAACTGCGCATATGGTCTGGGTAAAATTTTTTTAGTTTATACTTAAGTCCCTCGTGCCAAACTTTATCGAAAGCCTGCGCTACATCAAGGAAGATAGTAGAGCAGACTTTTCTTTCCTCTAGCGATCTTTCAATTGTGTCTGTTATTCTGTGGACTTGATCTATAGTGGAGTGGCGTTTTCTAAAACCAAACTGATGTGCTGGGATTAGGTTTCTCTCGTCTATGATTGGTGTCAGCCTTTTAAAAGTAGCTTTTCGTACAATTTTGAAATTACAGGTAATAAGGAAATGGGCCTGTAAGATGAAACTTCGTTAGGTGGTTTTCCAGGTTTAGGGATCATCATTATCTCAGCTACCTTCCATATCTGAGGTACATATCTTAGTCTAAATGAGGCATTGATAAGGTAGGTAAGTTTGACTATAGCTTTCCTTGAAAGTTTTTAAGAATTTCCCAGTAATTAAATCAAAACCTGGAGCTTTGTTTGAATTAATACTTTTAATTTCAGCTGTAACTTCTTTTGGAGTTGTGAGTCTGATTTCACTTTCTTCTTGGTTAAGGTTGTCCCAATCTAATGTGCCTTCACCTTCATTTGGTTGAAATGTGCTTGCAAGGTGTTCAGCGAATCTAATAGCTTTCTGGTGGTTGCTTTTGCCCAACTCCCATCTGTATTCCTTATTGGTGGATTCTGCGGGATCGGTCTTTTTAACCTTTTCGTAGCTCTCCAGAGCGAATAATCAGTTTTATTGTCATTTGTTAGTTCATTTAAGTATTCACTGATTGTTTCATTTTAAATCTTCGAATTTCTCTTTTAAGTTGCTGGGTAGCATTATTCAATCTAGTCTTGTCTATTGGAGCTCGAGATTGATGCCAGATTCTTCTGAGTCTTCTCTTTTCAAAGACAAGCTCTTTTATATTTCTTGGATATTTGTTACCTTTGGTCTTTGTGGTGATGGTAGGGGTATTATCCCATGCAGCTTTTTGTATGTTCTTGACAAAATTTTTAGCTTCAATATCAAGTTGTTCTTCATTTCTTAATGGTGTTAGTAAACTAATATTTTCTTCAAGTTGGAGTTTAAAGCTACACCAATCAGTTAATTTATTAACTAATCTAGGAGGAAACTCTTTATGCATAATGCTATCATTGAATGTGAGAAGAATAGGGGAATGATCAGAGTTCATGTCCCATACCTCTTCAACGTGTATATAGTTTAGAGATAGATTTTGAATAATAAAGAAATCAATCAAGTCTGGGATTTTCTGTGAATCTGTAGGCCAGTATGTCGGCTTTCCAGTGGACAATACCTCGCATTTTAACTGTTTAACTGCTTCCAGGAGTTCTTTTCCCTTCGTATTTGTTAACCTGGATCCCCAATAGGTATTTTTAGCATTATAGTCACCTCCTATGATGAATCTTTGACCATGGCTATTCAAGAAGTCGAGGTACTGATCTTTTTTAGCGCATGCCTTGGAGGACAATATACTGCTGCAACTACAAACTCATATGTCCTAGTTTTAACATTAACGGCAGTAGCTTGGAATTCTTCTGCTTTATATCCTATTTCTTGGTGGTGCTTAATTGTTTCCTTTATTATAACTGCACTACCTCCTTTGGCTGCGTTTGCAGGATGTAAAGTATGATACACTTTATATCCCTTAAATCTAATAAAAGATTCTCTGGTAAAATGTGTCTCAGAAATGAGACATATATCGATGTTTTCTATGTCGAGGACTAGTTGCAATTCTTGTTTATGTTTC